>VYXH01004469.1:0-76456 GCA_013397275.1 Burhinus bistriatus | reverse complement strand
CAGGACCTGCCTTTCAGGAACCCATGCTGACTGGGCCTGATTGCCTGGTTGTCCTGCATGTGTCATGTAATGGCACTCAGGATGATCTGTTCCATAACCTTCCCTGGCACAGAGGTCAGACTGACAGGCCTGTAGTTCCACAGATCCTCCTTCCGGCCTTTTCTTGTGGATGGGCATCATGTTTGCTAAGTTCCAGTCAATTGGGACCTCCCCGGTTAACCAGGGCTGCTAATGAATGATGGAAAGTGGCTTGGTAAGGACTTCTGTCAGCTCTCTCAGTACCCTTGGGTGGATCTCATCCAGCCCCATAGGCTTGTGCATGTCTAAGTGCTGTAGCAAGTCCCTCACCATTTCCCCTTGGATTATGGGGGGTTTCATTCTGCTCCCCGGCCCTATCTACAAGCTCAGGGGGGCTGGGTACTCAGAGTACTGGTCCTACTTCTAAAGACTGCGGCAAAAAGGCATTAAGTACCTCAGCCGTTTTCTCATCCTTTGTCACTATGTTTCCGCCCCTGTCTAATGAAGGATGGAGACGATCAGACACATACAGAACAGCTCATATACAAACTAGTACCACTGAGATGTCAAGCGGGTACATAGGCAAGTGGCCTCAAACCAGGACAATAGGGTTATTTTAAGTGCTTAAGCAACTGTATGGCAGTGCTGAGAACCAGATATCAAGCAAGAATTTCTGTGAGACCCCTTGTCACTGGCCATGTATTCTTACACAGTTCAACATTATTCCTGAGGCAGCTATGGAAGTAGTTATCTGTGTAAAATTGCTAGCTTCCACATCTAGGAAAAATCAACAAATTTCTTATCTGTCTTGCACCCGCCAGCCTGACTGATCAAGAAACTCTGAAGAATTCACTGGAAGAAGTTGACTTCCAGCATGGTACACAGAGTACACCTCTCTCAGGCTATGCTGATTTTCATAGCAATAACTGTTGCATGTCAGTTAATCCCATGAGCAAGCTTAAAGAAAGTATATACATTTTGGAGAAGGCAGAATAGTCAACAGTGCAAATAACAGAGCAAACAAGAGAGGGGGAACCAAGGAAGAAGGACCAAAGAATCTCACTTTTTCTTGTTTGCTCCCATCTCTTATGTCCATGATATTTATAGACTCACACATACTTTTACTCTGAAATTTAATGAGACACATTCCAGTAAAAATACTACAGATCTAAAATCAAAATAAGTAAGGTAACTTGCAATATTAAGCTTCAAGTTTCAATCTTAAACCAGATTTGATTACTTCTTTTACAAGAATGGTATGTACATATGCAGTATTAATTATTTTGGGCTTTATAATAACTAACACTCTATCAACATCTCATACATCAAATGATGAGAGATAAAAGAAAGTATTTCATTTATCAGACCAGTTCTTTCCCACAGTTTTTAGTGTATTTCAATTTAAGATGTGATCAGTTCAAAAAGATGTAATGCACATTGATGTAACTCTCTGGGCAATATCTCTTAAAGAAAAAAGCAGAAACCAAGAAAACAGGCTTGAGCGGTGGTGTTAGAGACATTTTAAGGAGGAAGGAAGGACAAAATTCCAGTCCAGTGCTGCACAGAGGAAAAGAAATGCTCCAAACAGGATGACTGTGTTAAATCAAAATAGAGGAGCACAGAAGACAACAGTTTATGTAAGACTGGAAGATACATATTAGCACTTTAGACTTTTTTTTTTTTTCCATTAACTGAACATGACTGCTTTACAACTCACGCCTGAATTTAGCCTGTCAGTGAAAGTAAATAACATTCAAGTGTTTAAGATCACATAGAATTTCACTGGCTGACATCTCCCACATGCAGGGCTCAGTAATGGATATAATACCAAAGCAAGCCTCTCATATCACTTACTGAAATATGCAGCTGGGATCCTTGGTCTCGCTGGGGACTATTTACTCTTCAGTTTTCCTTAGTCAGTCATCATAAATGACAGGAAGGTTAGTTATGCAAGCAATGTGGTCTGGTAGATTAAAATGGATTATAGCCTGGATTTAGAAGTCACAAACTCTTGAGTTCTAATGCTGATTTTTCTCTGGAAAACTCCAACATAATTTGAAAGAAATACACTTGCACATGATTACCCTAGAAGTATGTATTTTATTGGGAAATTATAATCCTTTTGTTGAATTTTGGAAAAAACCTACAAAATTTCCTTGCAGTGACATTGTTCTACAGTTTAGAAGGTGATTATTTGGTATCAAATTCCACAGGAACTTAACCTAGTGGAGTACCCAAATTATTAAAGATAGTATTCTCAGATGACTTGACTAAAAATCCATTGAAGCCAAAAGGAGAATTATGATTGCTCTTTGTCTGCTATGTATCTCTCCAGTAAGGAGATTTATCATACTTGAATTCTATTAAATAATGTTTATTAACATACATACTGCATATGCAACTACTAAACTTCAAATTTCATTTTTCTCAGTATGCTGAACTATTCATTATTATTGTTCTAACAGTTGATCACCTTCCACTACTTTGTATGTAGTCATATTTCAAAATACTAATGCTGTCCTAAAAATCATAAATATCACCACTTAGATTCCTCACTTCTTAGAATTTTCCTGATGGTGGCAGTCATCTTCGTTGCCTACGGTAGAAATCAAAATGCTGCAATGAGCAAAGAAATTTGTGGAGTGCTCTGACTGAAAGTTGCTTTTTTCCAACATTTTGATCTGATATTAATAAAGGACCAGAAATTATTACTACCCCTGCAATTATTTCTTAAGCTTGTATATTTCAAAGCTAGAAAGAGAAGTTTGTCAAGCTACAGAAAGATGGACACATAGATGTTAGTCACACATAGTTTGCATGTGAAATCTAACTGTTGCCTTTTCCCTGGTATGAATACCTTAATGATGTGATGTAACCAGTTTTAATCTCTAGAAGCTAGGTCACTGAAGGTCATTAGAATTTAATAAAGATTTACATCCCTTCTCCTGTAATTGCATTATTTCTAGGTCTGAACATTCTGAACTTACATTATAATTCAGTACTTCATTTCACAGGATTTTTTTTATCTTTTCCTTTAGGAAAAGGTTCTTCACTGAGAGGGTGTTTGGTCACTGGAACAGGCTCCCCAGAGAAGTGGTCATGGCACCAAGCCTGTCAAAGTTCAAGGAGCATCCGCACAATGCTCAGTTGTATGATTTAGTTTTAGGCAGTCCTGCAAGGAGCAGGGGATTGACTTGATGATCCTTATGAGCTCCTTTCAACTTGAGCTGTTCTAAGATTCTATGATTCTACAAAAGACATTAAAACTTGAAAATTTTGCTTAATACTAGTCTTAATAATAGTCCTTAATGTAGATCCATACAGGCTGGCCAGAAAGAGAGAAAAAAAAANATGAAAATCCAAACAGGCTGGCAAAAAAAAAAAAAAAAAAAAAAAAAAAAAAAGGAGAAAAAAAAGCAGATTAAAGGCTCCTGCAACACTCCTATTTAATGAGGTTTTGTGATATATACAAAATGCAGTTTTCTTACTCTTGGCTGTAGGTTTCTGTGTCCCATCTTCCAGGAATTCCTATCCTATAGTGACTAAGACTGATAGGAGAATTAGGCAGAGGGGACATTAAAACACAGGTAGGGTAGCCTAGGGCTGGAAAAAGTAAACTGCTAATTCTTTAATCTGGATGGAAATGTCACCTCAGCTAAACCAGGAGCAAAACTCCCTCGATGAATGGGAGCTGAACAAGCAGTTGACTTTTTGTGTTTGTAATACACAATAGCTGTTTACAAAAGGTGCCGTTGATTTCTGTTTAGCATTTTTTTCTTAATGCCGTAGGCTCTACAAAAACCTTTGCAGGCCCTCATCATGATTCATTTCAAATATATTTTTAAAAAGGCCGGATTGAAGAGGTCATACTTCTTTATTCTCCATGTGCTTTATTTTATGTTTGACTGTGAGAATGCATACTATGGGCAATGAGAGATATGTCTTGCATTTCTACAAGAGACTAAATCCTTTTGTTTAAAGCGATAGGGCAAATTCAATCTTCCATCCAATGTGTTTGCACTGGGTATGAATTTGACTCTGGTGTTTTGCAAATAAAACGCATCTGAAAATTAGGAATTGCTGCTGACTGTTCAATATCTAAAAAGCTGTACCTTTTAATGTGATTTTGATTCATCTTTTTTTTTTTTTTTTCCCCCAGCTTGTACAATCCAGAGCTTTAAAAAAAGTAGTAATAAAAAAGATGCTATGTAAGGTTGTATTATTCCATTATAATAGTATGGTAAACAGTTGGTAGAATAAAAAAATTGAGAAGGGATCAATAAAAATGAAAGCAACTGAACAGTGGTGGTTTAATTTGTTTGCTCCATGAATATGAAGGAAATCCACTAGCTATTTTTCACTTCAAGAACATAAAAAATAGAAAGAAGACAGCGTGATATGAATTTACAGGTATGTTGTTTTGGTTGGAAATTGGATATTCTGTTGAGTGATTGAACTATACATCTATGTCATTTTGTTTTGTATAGCTTCTTATATTAATTGCATGTTTGGTGCATTTTGGGAACACCATTATATTTCTGATTTTTCCCACAGAATATGTTATTGATTGACAAGTAGATTTTTCTACTTCTATTCACGCTATTTAGTAGAACCTTGCTTTGTTGTCTTTTTGGAAACAACCAGTCAATTTTCAAAATAAAATAGTTCTCGGTAATGTTGGCAGAGCTAAGGAGACTGAGATATACTCCTCTACTCTCCCGCACAGCCTTTCTTTTAACGCACGGGTTTATCACAATTCAGGTACCTGAGTGTTGACTAAACAAAACCTAGTAAGGAAAGTTAGGGTAGAATAATTTTAAATTATCTGTTTCGATAAAAATGAGATCTCTACTAAGGTTTCAAAAAGTTAAATTTTGTCATTGGAGAAACTGGCTGAAATAGCTATTGCGCTATTGCAGTTGGTGTGATTGGCTCAAAATTTCCGTCTTAGGCTGTTGTGTGAACAAAATATGTGCAGGTGCTTTATAATGAAAACAGGCTAAGCAAAGTTAGACAAAGAAGTAGCTCAATCTCTTACTATTTCTTGCAGGTTTTTGTGTTTCCCATCAATGTATGTAAACCTGTCTTTCTCTCATACACTGTTTAATCATACACAGCTGCTCCTGTGAGGTAAAGACGTAGAACACTGCCAGTTTACTGATTTACTCAAATCTACAAAGAGGTTAGTGGGCCTGCTCTTTTTATGTATTTAAATCCTTTTTGTGCTGCTTCCCCTGAAATACTTCCTTAAAGTCATGGAGGAAATAAAAGCTGGGAACTGATTCTGCATTTACAAAGTTAGCTCCACGACCTTTGAACAGGACTTCCCTTTCCCTCTGATCTGTAGACTAATCCCCAGTTGAGAGAACCGCTATATTTGCATCACATGAGGCTGAAGATCAAAGCATTAAAATACTTGCTTCTCATTCACAGCTCTGTTAACAGAGTTCAAGCACCTAGCTAAAGTAATTCAAAAGGGTCACTAAATATTGCTGGATATAGTTTTGTCTGTTAACTTGCACAAACAGCCATGGACACCTTGCTGAAGCAGTGATTAGTAGTAAATGATACATGAAGGGGTTGCCACTTGTTCTTAAAATCTGTCACTGCCTCCAGAGATTTTACAGGCAAGGTGGGTCACAGCCAGTGAGGAGGCACTATAAGCTGTCCTACTGATGCCTAGGCAAAAGCACAAAATGAGAATTGATAAAGATGTGTATTTGTTGTGATCATAATTACTGTGCATGGGTATCCTGTGATGGTAGGATAACATAAACATTCCCAGTCTTGTTTAAAATATGTTTCTTTCAAACCATGGCTTAGAAGCAACTGTGAGAAGATAGGCCTGAAAATACGAAAGGATAACTTTCTCTGCCACCCGCTATGTCACCTGCATAGAGCAAAAAATTCCTTATGTACCTTTCAATTCTTTTTCTGTATTTGATGGCATAGTAGATGATCACACAACCTCTGCTACACAGGAGGTACAACCCCTGTGAAGGTTTGGAGCCCTACTTCTGGTGTGGTCCTTAATGCAGATGGCAAAACTATTATATATATTTTTTTTTATTCATTAGATTAAAAAAAATGGTCGCATAAGCCACAGATGATCAGAGAAGTATATTTTACACCATAATTTCTCATTAAGCAAGTCCATATGGCTCCACTTTTATTTTGCTTTTCTTCCAAAAAATAATTGTGACTAGGAATTTGTTTCTCCATTGGTGCTGTTTGTTAATTCATATGGCTGCTCACTGTGAACTGGACCAGTGTCAAATTTCTGTTTTTCAAAAACTGTTTTCCAGATTTCTTTAATCAAACACCTCAAAATCTATCCATTTTTTTCCTTGCTAATAGAAGGCAATATGCTAACTGAAAACAGACTCTTGTGGGTACTTAGGGGTACGTCATGATAGATTTTAATGTCTGTACAATTTGTAAGGTAATAGTCAAGAAACTATATATTTTTTAATATATTTTCAGTGTAATCTTATCTGTACTAACCATCTGTATATTCACAGTTAGAGTGTTAAGCAGCAGAGGTGAAATCCTGTCTCTTTTGAAGTCAGAGGCGAAACTCCCATTAAGTTAACAAAAGCCAGGATTTCACTCTCAATTTTCACCTCTGTTGCCTTTGACTTAGAAGTGTTCTGCCTGCTAAATAAATCTAGCACAAAGTATAGCAAATAGAGTGACCAGTTATGTGACATTTAGGAACATGTAACAATGGCCACTCTTATATGCTGAATACATACATTACTGCCCCAGCTTTTCTCAAAACACTGTGTGTGAGAAGATGCCTGCAGAGTTAGGCTGCGCATCCTGTTCAGTCTTTCTGAGCTAGACACTGTCCCAGTGGCAGTTGTTATTCTGTTTTTCTCTTGCTGTGTTGTTTCTACATCAAATGTTTATCAGCTGCAAATGGCCTACCTAGGGAAGCAACAGAGAGGATGAAAGGAAGCAGTGGAGAAATCCAATGGTAAGTATTGCATACTTCCATTTTTTTATTTATGTATAAGAACACCTTCCATTGATCCTTATCTGTACTGGATAAAAGTTTGGTTTTAATTCTGCCCTTGAAACACTGAACAAGTAATTTTGTCAATATGCTGTTGCTGTCAAACATTTCATAGATGCAGAGTTTGTATGCAGCTCTAAAAACTTTCTAATGATAACAAAACGATACATTTTTTGCTTTCATTATCCTTTTGCATTGTTCAGGTAAGAGTTATGGATTTTTTTATAAGTCTGCATTTAGTTTCTGTTTCTACTCACGTAAAGCTGATAATTCTACCACACTTAATAAAATATTGTATTGAATTGAATTTACTACCTGGTGATCTGCCTCAGATCAGTATTGCACAAAAGTTTGCTGGTATGTCTTTGAAGTTTATCCTAGTCTCAAACTCAGTTTGTCTACCTGGAAACTTTGTTGCTTTTTTCCTTTTCTTTCTTCACCCAGAAATAAATGTACATAACTAGAATTTCTGCAACATTTTTAGAAAATGTGCTTTCAGTAAGATAAAATGCAAGTAAACTATTTTAATTGTTATTGTAAATGTTGTTATTGCTATTGTTATCGTTATTGAAGTTGGGAAGAATAAAAGAGAGGAAGTTCCAAGTCTTTTTTTCTATATATATTTCTTTAAGCCTGGCTTTCTGTGACTGTTTTCAAACAGTCAGTGTGCCTTTTGCTTGGTAACTCATCATAATTAAGTTTATCTGAGGGACAAATCCCTCAAGTCCCTGAACCTTAAGGCAGGGACTGAGGAATGAAGTCCCTCCCATCATAAGAGAAGATCATGTTAGAGACAGCCTGAGGAACCTGAACATAACACTAGTCCATCGGACCCGAGGAGATGCATCCCAGGGTCCTGAGGAAATTGGCTGATGTAGTTGCTAAGCCACTCTTTATCATATTTGAAAAGTTATGGCAGTCAGGTGAAATCCCCAGTGACTAGAGAAAAGGGAGTATCACACCCATTTTTAAAAAGCGTAATAAGGAGGACTCGGAACTGCTGACCAGTCAGTCTCAGCTCGATGCCTGGTAATATCACAGAGTAGATCCTCCTGGAAGACATGTCAAAACATATGGAATACAGGGAGGTGATTCAAGAGAGCCAACATGGCTTCACCAAGGGCAAATTATGCCTGACTAACCTAGTGATCTTCTATGACAAAGTGACTAAATCAGTGGACAAGGGAAGAGCTACAGATATCAACTACCTGGACTTCTGTAAAGTCTTTGATACAGTCCCTCACAACGTCCTGGACACTAAATTGGAGAGCTACAGATTTGATGGACAGACTGTTAGATGGATAAAGGATTGGCTGAATGGCTGCACCCAAAGAGTCTGTTTGTCAACAGCTTGATGTCCAAGTGAAAACCAGTAATGAGCGGGGTCCCTCAAGGGTCCATACTGGGACCACTACTGTTGGACTGTCTTCATCAGTAACGTACATGGTGGGATTGAATGAGCCCTCAACAAGTTTACAGATGACACCAGCAGTTGATAGAAGGAAAAGGGTGCCATCCAGAGGGACCTTGACAGGCTTGAGGAGTGGACCTACGTGAACCTCATGAAGGTCAGCTAGGCCAAATGCAAGGTTCTGCACGTGGGTCAGGGCAAACCACAATATCAGTATAGACTGAGGGATGAATGGGTTAAGGGCAGCCCTGCGGAAAAATACTTGGGGATACTGGTGGATGAAAAGCTGGACACGAGCTGGCAATGTGTGCTTGCAGCCCAGAAGGCCAACCATATCCTGGGCTGCATCAAAAGAAGCATGGCCAGCAGGTTGATGGAGGTGATTCTCCCCCTCTACTCTGCTCTTGTGAGACTCCATCTGGAGTACTCCATCCAACTCTGGGGTTCCCAGTGCATAAAAGATATGGATCTGTCAGAGTGGGTTCAGAGGAGAGCCACGAAGATGATCAGAGGGCTGGAACACCTCTCCTGTGAAGACAGGCTGAGAGACTTGTGGGTTTTTTAGGCTGGAAAAAAGAAGATTCCTGGGAGACCTTATTGCAGCCTTTCAATATACAAAGGGGGCTTATATGGAAGATAGAGAGGGACTTTTTACCAGGGCCTGTAGTGACAGAAAAAGGGACAATGGTTTCAAAATGAGGGTATATGTAGAGTGGATATAAGGGGGCCTACATGAAAGACGGGGACAAACTTTTTGGTAGGGCTCGTTGCAATAAGACAAGGGGTAATGGCTTTAAACTAAAAGAGGGAAGATTCAGACTAGATATAAGGAAGAAATTTATTGCAATAAGGGTAATGAAACACTGGAACAGGTTGCCCAGAGAGGTGATAGATGCCTCATCCCTGGAAATATTTAAGGTCAGGTTGGATGGAGCTTTGAGCAATCTGATCTAGTTGAAGGCGTCCCTGCTTATTGCAGGGGTGTTGAACTAGCTGACCTTTAAAGTTCCCTTCCAACCCAAACTATTCTATGATTCTTTGATTCTAAGAAATTTATTGTGATGAGGGTGGTGAGACGCTGGAACAGATTGCCCAGAGAAGTTGTGTATGCCCCATATGCAGAAGTGTTCAAAGTCAGGTTGGATGGGGCTTTGAGCAACCTAATCTAGTGAAAGGTGTCCCTGTCCGTGGCAGGGGGTTGGACTGGATGATCTTTTAAGGTCTCTTCCAACCCAAAACATTCTGGGATTCTGTGATTCTATGATTCTATGACAGTCTTAATCTAGTGTTTAACAGAATCATCCTACTGTTCACATTTCTGTAAACCAGAGGAGTAAAATTCATCAGTTAAAACAAACAAACAAGCAAACAAACAAAAAGAAATGTCTAACAACAAAAAAAAATGTAAATGGCCAAAGCAAGTCTTAGATACTAAAAATTATAATTATTTTCCTTCCTTTTTTACAGCAAACATAGGAAAGAACACAGGATATAGATTTTATAATTTATTTCACATGTACACAATCTGCGTACTAAATATGGTCTCCTGAGCTCAAACTAATCTTTGCTTTTTTAATATCTAATTATTTTATTGTATATTTATTTATTTTATCATGTATCACTAGTTGTAAATTTAGTAGTTTTGTGCTTGGTGCAAGCACAATCCCTATAGGTTCAGGAACAGAATAGGAACCTGAACCTTTACTGATTTGGTGTTGCTAAGGACACAGCAGCGGCTCTTCTAGGTGCTGGCATCTTGTGGCCTGTGCTGATGGTGTCCTATAGTGAGTGCCCATGTAACCTGATAAGGACTGAAAAAATGTACTTTTCTAGTCCCCCAGAAAATTCTCCCAAACTCCAGCAAGTGGTATCCTTGCACTGAAAAGATGGCTAGTTTTTTCTCCTATGAACTTATTCAGGGACTTAACAGAAAGTGGACTTAACCGAAAGTGGACTTAACCTTCCTTATCTGAAAAGGAAAGTAATAATTCTGGATTTTTGTAGAAAGAATATAATTAAGTTGTGTTCAGACTCTCAAAGTTTTCTTAAGAAAAGTAAATTATTTTCCTCAAAATTGTCATCTACAAGCATTAAGGTTATGGACTGATTCAGCAGATTAAAATACTTTGCCCAAATATTACTTGGTCTGAAGGACTCAAGAGTCTGAGAGAGAAAAACTGCAGTAGTAAAGGATCTGACATATGCGAACAGGTTTATCTATTAAGTGATGCTTACTTGTGATATTTATTTACATTTCTGCTCTTAAGTTACTCGGTGTTTTTTGGGGGATCTGTTTCCTGATTGTTTAGGATTTAAAAATTGAAATACAAGAAAATTTTATTTTACATTTGATCTACACGTGAGGAAGAAATTCATTCATGAAGTAGGAAATTGTACTGAGAATGCTATATACATGCATCGCAATATGGGCAGTTTTGGGAAAACCCACTTTTATTGCAAAATGAATGCAATCTGAATTCAGATACAAGAATGATAAGGAGTAATGAAAAAGGTTTGAGTCTTAATAAAGGTTTATCAAAGACCTATTTGCTTAATTGTTCCGTAAAATATGTTTTACATATTTAATCTGTAAAGAAACAGGGAACTGAGTTTAATTTCTAGTTGCAATGGTTTTTCAGGAGTAAAATCCAGAGACTTCTAAAATAAGAAAAAAGTAAAGGAAAAAAAAGAATTAGCAAAGCACGTTACCTTTCCAGTCACTGTTAATATGACGTGGATGGTGTTTGAGAAGTTAAACACAGTGAAGAGCCACTCTCTGCATCTTTGGCTATGAAGTGTGTCTTTGTGCACTGCAGTCACATCCCTCTACCATCTTGGAATGGAGCCCCTGATGGAGACAGAGCTAGAAGACCTGTAAATCACAGGAAACAGACAAGTTTGTAATTACCTCCTGAAAACGATTAGCTCAGATATTCAAAATCACTTTCTACTCCTCCTTTGTAATGAGAGGTGAACAGTGATATCTGAATAAGTGGAAAAAACCTCTCTGGAAAAACTGGAAAACATGGAAGATCTCTCAGCAAGCTCTCAGCAAACTTCTGTGGATGGCAACAAAGAAGTCTACCTGGATTTTCAAAAGGCTTTTATCAAGGTCTCTCATCAAGGGAACTAGTACTGTAGAATTTAGTACGGCATAGTGCCCACATGAATTAGATAAAACTTCAGCTAATTAAATCATGTACCTTGCATCTTAGCTTTCCTGCTATATGACGCAATTTATACCTGGATGTTATTTTATATTGTAGGCACAGTATGCTGATGTATACTTAATTTAATCTGAAAGCAGGTGAAATCCTTAAGGAGTATTTACGGGCTTCTTTTGAGAAAACAAAGGTAAATCTACTGTCCTTTTGGACTGAGTTTTCATTCACTTCAGGTCTCGTAAAAACTATAAATCAGAAAGTTTGCAAGGGTGATGATTGCGCTACATGTTTGGAGCTTTATATCTCTGTGAAATGCTAAAATATGTAGTCAAAAATAGCATAGTGAGAAAAGCACAGAAGGTATGGTGTAGCGAAACTTTGCTCAGAGTGTGGGTGGTTCTGTAGAACTAAAAGATATAGTTGGGAGTTCATCGTAAAAGAGCTTTATGGTAGCAGGACTGAGGTGAAACCAAAAGAATAATTAATGGCAGAAGAAATAAAACCAGATATATCGTAAAGACTGATGGGAATATTTCTACTGCATCCTGGAAAGATAATAAAAAGGAAAGAGCTATGGGTAGGAATTCCATATCGACAGCATTATTTACATGTTCTTCAGAAAATAATTATCAGCAATGCCTAGTGGATGACTGTAGCCTTCAGTTGTTTACCAGCACAACTCTACAGTGTTTGTTTGTTGCTCTTTGTAGCAGACTTTTGTTCAAATAATAAATGATGGATAAGATCCTATAGCATTGTTATAAATATTAAGAACATTACTAAGAATCATATTTTAGAAATTAAAAAATAAATTCATTTTAAACAATTTGCATAACACAAGCATATAAATTTCTATGAACATTGCACCAGGAACATTAGCTTATACATTACCTGTAAATAAAAAACCTCTCACATTCACAAGAAGAAAAAGAAAGAGCATTTTAAACCAGATAACAATCCAGCTAATATGAAAAGCCTACTATTTTATGTCAGCTTAAGGTTTAGTCAATACTTCAATCACAACTTTAAAAATCTTTGTAGCGTTAAGAATTTGAGCCAAATGAAAATTTGAGTCAAAATAGGATAATCACATAACAAAACTTTCTGCAAAACAGAGAAAAAGTCTTGTGTAAAGATTCTTTGCGTAAAATCTGCAAAATCCTGTGAAACCTTGGTTTCATCCAAAATAAAATTAGCATGACTGTTGCAATAGATATTTCAGGAAGAAAAATAACCCAGAGGAATAGGTGAAGAATTGTGAATTAGAGCAGACTGTTTGGCATCTGTAAGGGTTCAGATGTGTGATGGTACTTTTGACTTCTCTTTGGCTCTGACATCTGCATTATCTGCATTCCTAAGACAGACACATTTTGCACTGTTAGTCTTTTTTACTTTATAAAGTTATTGAGATGTTTTTATTGTGTTTGACAGATAGAATATATCATTTCTAGAACAAAGTTAAATTTGTAGTGACTTGCGTATCTTTTCAATAGCTAGCAAGCCTAGTTCTTAACTTCAAAGAATGAAACATCCAGAGACTTACTTTATTAAAAATACAATAAATAAAAAGAAACACCCTCTGAGACAACTCAAATGTCCATTGAAATTAAAGTGCATGGCCTGATGTTCATGAGTGAGAAAACAAAAATTTGAAGTCTGAATAATATCAACTCTCACTGGTAAACTCAGAATTGAGAAGTATTTTAATGCCTGAAAGTCCCTACTTTATTTCCTGCAGTAATATGTTTGACTTTTTGATAGGTGAAAGGAATTATAGTATTTATTGAGGCTCTACAAAGTCTTACTCCTTTCTGATCTGCATCACCACATTATGAAGTAACAGAGTAAGATGTGCTACTCAGACTTTTTCTTTGGGTTTTTTGTTGTTGTTGGGGTTTGTTTGGGGATTGGTGGGGATTTCTTTCCAATTTAATGCAAAATTTAAAAGTTGCAAAGTCTTGGGAACTTTGGAAAACGAGACAATGGTACAAATTGAATGGAACAATATATTCAGAAACCATAGTTCAGCTGATGAGTTCATCTGTGTTATATAAAAACCTGGTGATTTTTTCAGAAATGATTAACTAATGTATTTTTTAAATAAATCAATATTACAAAAGCAAAGCCAGTACTGCTAGTAGTAATTTGTGAAAACAGTCAAGAAAGATATTCTTTAACTGAGATGAAAAATTTCTCTCTAATTGTAAAATAGTAACAATGTCTGAAATAAACATCATCTATATGAAACCACTTGGTAAGAAATGTGTGCTGTTAAATGACTTGAAATATTAGTGGGAAAAGGCAAAAATTTGTAGCAGAGTTAGAGTAAGAACCTATACATCTCTGTCTCAGGTTACAATACAGTGCAATATACAACGAAGAGGTAAAAATATTTTAACACATAAAATTGTGACATCCTTCCTGATGCTTTCCAAGTTAAGGGCTCCTTAAAATCCTTAATGCTTGGAGTTCTTCCAGAACAGATATATGCAGTTGAGACATTTCTACTAGCTTTCCTGTCTCTCAGCTTCCCAGTCTTAACTGGGGGGAAGCCTGTGTCCTGCCAGCTGTGGTCTAGATGTACTATGTGGACCTCCCTGGGATGCCTGAGAGCTTGGTGCCTTTATGCCTTGGAAATCTTCACCCACCACTGTAAGAGAGCACAGCAGCTCTTCCAATAGCACACAGAAAACTTGCTGGAAGACTAGGAAGAAGAAAGGCTGTTGTTTCCAGATGAAATCCAGAAAGTATGCAGAGAAAATTAAATATGACCAGTACATCAGCTTTCCCAAAGCATAGCTGTGGAGCCTTTAATGACTGTGAGTGGTCAAGACCTCAATTATACACACCTTGTGAGGAAAGAATAAAGCACGTTTCCTTTTAACACCACGCTCTGGAATTTCACCAGTACTGACAAAAAGAAAAATGTCACCTACGGAATCGCAAACACCGGCAGTGCCTGATGTTTTCCTAAAGAGTTTTAACTTACCTGAATATAGATTAGATCCAAAATAAATTTATCTTGTGCAATCTGAAAAGATCTGGTAATCATAATAGGTCAGAAGATGGAAATAGTCTTTGTTATCCACAATTCATTAGTTAAATTATTTTAGAGATTAAAAAGAGGATTTGTAACTCAAAATAATATAAATAATACTTAATCACTCCCAAATGGCAGAATTTCTCTTTTTAGGATTTGCTTTATAGCCAGTCTTACCTTAAAAATTACATATATTTTGAAGCCTGATATTAGGAGGTGGTACAAGTTACTTTCATGTAATAGCATCACTTTTCTTTAGATAAGCTGGAGAAAAATAAATCTTTTGTGCAGAATATGTATGTTATTAATTTTATGCATGTAAATTTCAGTAGGATTAAGCACATCTTTTATCGTTTTACTGAACTGGGCTAGAGGCAGCGTCTTACAGCGAGTGTAATTTAGATATGTCAGAAATATTTGATATATTTTTTATGCCATATTTCTGTAAACATTTTAGCTAATATCTTTTCTTTTTTTTACATGGCTTAAAGGTGTAATTAATATAAGAAAGCTAATCTGGGTTTGCACAAAAAGTGTGAATGTCAGGCAAAAAGAAAATACTCATGTATTTGCTTGGTTGTTTGCTTGGTTGCTTTTCTTCTCTCTTTCTCTTGTTCATTTGTTCATGTTAAATTATTTGTGAACCTGATTATTATTTTTTTTTAATATTAGAACTACATGACTTTTTATTTCTCTGTTTACCCATGATGAGACTGTAATTAAAGGAATATGTACACATAGTTTTTTACTTAACTGTCATTATAAAGATCAATACATATCTTTCATGCCATTTCAAAAAGATTGATAAGTTACTAAAAGTCAAGAGATGGGGCAAGGTTAAGTCTTATCAAAAGAGTCTCAGTAATTTATACGAAATCACTGGGGTCTGCTGCCCCCCTACAGTCCAAGGACTCTCAAGTCAGTTCTCTGTGAGAATGTGGTCAGACCTACTATAGGTCTACAGAATATCTATGTGCTGTCTGGTGTTCTGTATTGACCAAAAGCTATAGTAAACACATAGCTATCAAGAGAAGCCTCAGTGGAGAACTGCAAATCAGTCACTTGAGTAAGTCCTTATTTGAAAGAACTCACGTATTTGACATGATGCCAACAATGATGTGAAGAAATATCATTTGGATGAACTTTTCTAACCTTCTGAAAAAAAAGGTACGAAACAACACTGGCTTTAAAACTACAAGACGTCCCACAAACTAAGATAAGCACTGTAAAAATTGTGAAGGCTTCTTTGACCTGGGAAGTACAGCATCAAGGTTAAGAGTGAGGATGCTGTCTTTTAACTTCCAGATTGATAACTTTCTTAGTGAAAATGACCTTCTAGATCTGTGTGCATAAACGCAGCCACAGGAGAGGCATATGGAGTTTGCCTTTTCTACCATACCTAGATGCCACCTTTTGATTTGTAGCAGCTGAGACATTCACAGCTTAGTCTTGGGTTTAACTTGACGTCAGCCTTCTAGCAGCACTGTTAAACCACATCATCATGACTAATTAGCAGTGATCTACAGACCTGTTCAAAACTGAACTAGAGATTACTCTAGGAAACAAATGGATTATACTTGTGGGTATTTACTGATAAGAAAAATTACTATTATGTTAGCCTTCTAAACTGTTAGTGATTTTTTTTTTTTTTTTCTTAAGACTGTAATTTACCAGTTTGGAACCAGAAAAGAGTTTTCCCGTGGGGCAGAGGAAAACAGGCATTGTCCAAATGTACTCTTACATCAGTGAATGTTGATATTCTGGACACGAAAGACATTTGCATTCCCAGCAACAGAGATTTTTTTTTTAAACAGCTTACAAAAACCCCCAGATAATTTCTGTTGCTCACATTTTTAATATCATTTACCCTGACATGATCTGGTTTTGAAGACTGCTGGCTTTGTTTTGTGTTTTTGCAGTGTCAGCACTGTGATCCACACAAGAGCTGGTGCTGGTGTCAGAGTGGAGAGATGGTGGGACTTTTCAGCTGTGATGACTAGCACCTTAGACCTAAAAGTTATTGGTAAGTCCTCATTCACGTGAACGTGCCTTGGTAGGTCTTTGTGTCTCTTCTCTGTACCTTCTTGCCTGCAAGCGTCAAAACTACCTAGTCAAGTATCACAAGTTATTGCACATTTATTATAACCTGCTTCTAGAAGTTAGTTTTATTGCTTTTCTAAATACTTGTTTTTCATGAACTACAACAAGATTTGTTTGTGACAATCCTGACATCCTCAGCACTTACTCTCTGCAAGTGATGGGCGTTGCGGTGAATGAATCTGAATTGCAATGCTCTTCGAGTGTTTTGCTCAGTTAAAGTAGAGAGCACAGAACACATTTGCATTAAGCATAGTCTCCTTCAGAAGAAGAAATGAGCACTTGGAATCTGAAAACTGTCAAAAGAGTATTTTGTTGAAAGGGAAGCCTTTTGATTTTGGCATGTTTCACTAATGGTTTTTACTGACAAAGTTTCTTTCTGAGCATCCACTTTCTGCTTTTGAATATCTTGTCACTTGGGCTTTAAATCTTGCATATTGTCCTTTTCCCTGAAGAGAGATTTCAGCAACTGTTGGCTCTGCTGTTAAATTTTACAGCTCAGTGATAATAAAATATCAAAGAAGCTATTTCATGGCCTTTTAGCAATGTAGATGGATGGATTCAGATCAGAGAAATGTATTTGGTCATAGAACTCATCCAACATATGCCCTTATTTAATTGATGACAGATCTATTAAATACAAAATACAGGACTGGAAATTGGTGTTATACTTTAATCCCAGTTATGTGGCTTTTATTTTTTTCAGGTCACTGAAACATTTAAAAGATGCTCAAGTTTAAACCACTGGTGGCCATAGTTAATAGGAAAGACTTGAATAGCAGATGGTGGGATGAACCACAAGTGCAAAGCATGACTAACTTGTTAATCCCCTTGAGACAGGATATTACTCTAAACATGTTTGGTCTCAATATATTGTAATATGTATTACATTTTTCTTGCACCTTTTTATTTTTTGTGTGTGTGTGTGTGTATCTGTGATAACTTTTATACTCAGTATTCTGGGTTATAGAGGGGAACAAGAAAAGATGTTGAAGTAAATGTATTTGTCACAATTAAGCTGTTGCCTTTCTGACAGTCTTCTTTCACTACTTTGTCACAGGGCTTTGTGAATCAACACATCAATGTGACTCAAAAGTTAAAATTTACTGCTCTGATCATTTGGCTGAAATAACAACATTAAGGTTAACATTGGTACCATTAGATCTAGGATCCAAGCTTCTTAGTGAAGGTTTCCTGGAGAAATCATATTTGCACCTACAGAAATAAAGTAAAATCTATGATGAAGAGACTTGAAATTAATAGCATTCACACTTCAGGTTTCCAAAATGTAAGTAGTGTAATTTTAAAGAGGAAATTAAGAATTCATTTATTTTATGTATTACCTTTAAAGTATTAGGACATCAACACAGATAAATGTTCTATTTTTATGGAAGTACATTGGGTTTTTTTTTTATGTTAAGCATGGTAATAAATAATAGCATATGTAAAACAACCTGGAATTACCCTATCTCTGACACCTTCATAAAGACATGCTTGCCAATCCTACTTGTTTTTCCCTCCTAACACCTTCTAACAAAATATTATGTATTGATTTCTTTTGGAACAATGCCTAGTAATTTCACCTTTGAGGAACTGACAACTTCCAAATGAAAACATATTTCACTGCAGAAGTACACAGGTCTTCACAGCAGGTAAAATGTAATTTAAAGTGCACTATTTGTAAGGTAGCATTCTTCATGTGAGTGAATGAAAATGCCACAGGCACACTGCATAGTTCTCTTTGAGGTTCAGCTAGTGAAGTTAAACTGACCTCTTCATTCTGCGTTAAGGAACAATGTTTTGTGGAGTTGCAAAATTCTTCAGTAAAGTAGGAGAGAACAGTTAAAAGTGCTATGTTAATAAAGGCCAATACTCCTCTGGGCTTCACAAAAACCAATTGATGACACCCTGACTTTTCACAATTTCTTATCAAATACAGTTAGATTGTTTAGCTATTAAGCAGGTTTCCTCACATGATGATTGCTATATTTGAAACCTGGTAGAACCAGGTGTTAGATGTGTGAGAAAGAGGACAAACAAGAAAAGAAGGAATTCTCATGGCATTTTTCTTGTGTTCCAGTTCAGGAATTTGTAAATAGATTTGTGTTTACAGTTTCTTCCTTTTTAAAATTAATTACTCTTATGACTCTTACCACTGTCAAAGAAATTAAATAAGCTTTTATACTTTAGGACCTATGAGTTAAGATCCCAGTATGAGGTGAAAAGGGAGCAAATCAACATATCTATGAATAATATTATGTACCACATTGCTCTCATGCAGAAAATCAAAAGCTTTCTGACCCATCTTGCAAAGACTATATGACTCCTCTTACAGACTGGAGAGAAGTCAGCAGACAAGACACACAATGTGGATCTTTAAATGAAATAGTATGGAAAGAGGTCGGTCATTAAATTGCAAAGAAAATTTGCAGTTCATTAAAATCTTTGGTAAACTCTCTGATTTCAGAGGCATTATTGCCAAACTTATAGTGCCTTGAAAGAGATCCGTTTCCAGAGTTTGAGAATTCATCCTTTTAAAAGATATAATAATGAACATAGAGTAAACAGCATTCAAAATGATGGGTAGCTTTTAAGTATTTTGACATTTTTGTCTATAATAGAGAATCTTTATGTTTGGATTCTGTGCCATTTTGGCAATGGAAAAGTGTATTTACTCTTTAATATACTTTCTTTACCTCTAGTCATGTCTCAATGTCAATGTTACTCAAAATTTTACTATGGACACACCATGTGTATGAAACCAAGAATTCATCATTAGTCTAAATTGTCTAATGACCACGGGAAAGCCTCAGTATTAAGACAGTTAAAACATTTATACAAAAACATCCTAGCCTCTCCTTTTCTGTGGTGGGATACCCACCCTTCCACATCCTAAATGAGAGGTGGTATTGTGCCAAATTATCAGCATCGTCCGTATTTCCTTCTAAGAAGTGTGATGTTCATCACAAGGCTTTCTTCCTCCCTGTCTAGAGTCTGCTTTGGGCTATTTTCATATGTGTGGGATTTTTTTTTTTTTATTTTCGGGGTTTTTTTCTTTTTTTTCTTGCAGTTCCAGCTCCCCTCTCAGGGATTTCCAGCTAAAGCCAGAGAGTGGAACAGTCGCCTCCCCCAGCCACAGCTCCCCTCAAGAGCTGCCGTTTGTCACTCCCTGCCTCCCCGGCCCAGTCAGGCCCGTGTCACATCGGGGATCATGGGGCTTAAACTAAAAGAGGAGAGCCCACCGGCGCTGCTCCACTTGGCACTTGTTGGCACTTTCAAAACCGGCTGAAACTAGATCAGTCTCAGGCAAGGCCAACGAAGCCCAGAGACTCAGCACAGACAGATCAATACAGAGCCTGTGGCCTTTGGCTAGTGATGGCAAAATCATATCTCTTGGGCTACGTAAGTCCCTTTGTAATTAATCTACTACAGATTATATTTTGTCAAGACATTTTTGCGTCCTCCTGTAGAACGCAGTTTGCATGTGAACTGGGAAACTTTCCACAGCGTGAAATTCCACAAGAGATTTCTTATTTTCTGAATCATATTTTTGAAACTGCAAAGCAAATAGATATTTTGGCAGATATGCTGTTAGAATTAACTGTTTCTTGATTTATTTTATGCATTTTTAAACCTGAAATTTTAATTTAGTTTGCAGACATGTAAAACACCCCAAGAAAATAACTCCGAGGCAGTTTCTCTGTCTATGACTTAAAAGTGTTGTCTAGACCCATATTTCAATCTTTTGGATGGCTCATTCAATCATTTCAAGCTTTACATTTCTGTAGTTCCTACTCTTGACAAGTTTTCGAATAACAGATAGAAAAGGAATCAGCTTCTCAGCTAAATAAGACAATCAAGCACTTGGTTCAAGGATTTCGGAAATCAAAAGAATAAATACCCGAGTTAGTCAGCAGTTTCAGAAACAGTAGACAGGGAGAAATCTTTGCTTTGCAACTGGTACCAAATGAATTTTAAAAAGCGTTGTAAGCACATTACTTTTTGTGTCAGTCCAAATCTGAGTCTGTGGCAAAGGTTCACTGCTGCTGTTTCACAGAAAGCGGAATCCTGTGGATCCCAATTACAGGCTTTTTCGGTAGGCTAACATCACAGAAACTGAAAATTGAGAGTCACCTACTTTATCTCTGCTTTGAATCTTGTCTTTGTACTACAGTAATAAAGGACATTTGCTGTCATTATTTCTTAACAAGTGTCTGCAAAGTGTAAGAAATTTTTGAAGACAAGTCAGTTTCCTGTAGAGTTAAACAGAATTATTCAGCTGCAGAAGCTGTACTGTGAATATAGATATACACATTTTTTTTCTTGGTGCAGCTTGGTGAGGAATGACTCAGACTCAAAGCCTACTAACCTCATATTGGCTTGACAAGTACTCTGGGTTTCCTACTGTTCCTTAAATTAATTAAAAGTAAGAGAAATTCAGAAAAAAATGTGTTGAAGAGCAAAATATTGAACCTTGGTGGATCTTCATCAGCACAGCCACTGGGGTCCTTGCCAACATCTGAAAGACTAATAATCTTTTTCACAAATGCATTCAAGCTACAGTAATTTAGTACTGCTATGCATCTGTAACTTTTAATTATCTGTTTAATCAGGCTGTGAATAAACTAAAGTAGGTTAATTTAAAAAATCCTATTTGGAGCAAATGTTTTGACTGGCTCAGAAATGTAGCCAGCACCCAGTGAGATTATAGAAATGAGGAAAGATGGATACATTACCTGGAATTTGTGGCATTAATTTGGATATCCCACAACATCACTTTGCATATTTCAGCAGACTGACTGCTATTGTTTTCGATTAATGTGTCACGTGGTCACAAAAGAAGAAAGACTGGTGAAAGTTTGGACATGACTGAGAAATATTTATGGTTACGGATCATCTGTTTCCAGTCATGACCTTTGAAAATTCTCCCTGTAAGACTGCCTGGTAGGTAAAACTATGCTATGTGCCTATGTGAACAAGCACTGTATTTCCCTAATCCAATCTATAGCCCAGAGAAGTCTGTTATTACACAGCATCTTTTGACTACTTGAAGTCTGTTTGTTTGCATGCCATTAAGGTGTAATAATAGCCTGGTGTCTGTAATGTGTATTGTTAATCTTGATGTTCATTATCTCCACTGTATGCCTCCAGGGACTGCTATTTACATTGTTATGGAAATGTTAATTAATTTCTATATTCAAGGTGTCAGCAACTAACCTCTCATTTCCACAAAGGTATCCTATCACTTCTACTGTCTTGGAAGAAAATTGGGGAGGGGCGAAGAGTTTTCTGAACTGCAGGATGGAGAGAAAATTAAAGTTTAAATCACTCTGATATCTGCACTATACTGAGCATTCAGTACAGTACAAAATGCAGTGAAACTCTGTTTTCAGATTGAAGACCATTGTTGTGTTTTCTAGTCACTGTTCAGGCAGCAGGAATTGAACGTGCTTCACTGAATATATCTGTGTGTGACTAAATTTATGAATATAAGAAAAAGGCTAGGAATGTATATCAGCTAAATGCCTTCTTCCGGTCACAGAGACTATTCTCATATTTTCTCAGCTACCACTGGGTATATCAAATAATGATAAAAATCCACCTTAGGGTTGAGATAAATAATCCACTGAAAGTATTGGTGTATGCAAGTATTTGGGGAATAGGGATTTTTCGTTTTCTGATATATATATAAGCAGCCTCATTGGGCCATTATGCAAAAAAATAATGTTCTTTTCAACCTTGAAAAAGATGGGAATTTGTTATTTCTAACATCCCTACAGTTATACCTCATAGCTATTGCAGAAAGAAGTTTAAAGTAAGCAATCCAGGAAGTATACACATATTTAAAACTGTGTGCTGAAAGGAGAAAAAAGGCTTAGAAATGAAGCACCAATCTCCCTTGATATTATATTATTACATTTGCAGAGAGGATGATGAGAAACCTTAAAAACCTTAAAAACAGACCCTTCACATATGTTGCAAGGTAATAATTTAAAAGCTGAGTAGCTCCAAATTGCTGGGTTTTGTTACTTGTACAATACACGTAGGAGAAACATACAGTAACCTACTATCTTTACAGCATATTTTTTTAATCAGCAAATATTTGGTTACCCTTACATTTTTTACTCTACTAAATGTGGTGAAGTACATTAACTTCTCTGGTATGTAAATGAAAAACAGTATGTGAACATGCAAGTAATAATGAACACTTCTGATATATCTTAAATCTTTAATCCAAGACAAAATTTAAGAGCTATATTCCAAGATGGTATAAAACAACATAAATAAAATTGGTTTGATTTACATCACCAGAAGAATTGGCTTGGGATTCTTGCTGGCTAGGAGGCTAGTTTGTTTCACATGAAAATGAAATGTGTTGAGGAGCTGGGTTGTCAGACAAGGTAAATTATAATTTGCTATCTTCTAAAATGTTCCAGTGTCCCATATGTGTAAGCAGTTGTGAAGAAAAGGAATGGTATAACTAATTTTTCCCAGCCCACAAAAGTGCTCAGTAACAGAAAAGGCTTGATAGTCCAGAAAGGCAAGTACCAGGCATTTTTAAAGTTGCAATTCTTTCATCACGAAACAGATGGGGAAGGTTATTTAGGGCATAAAACAGGAAACAATTTTTCAGAACAAACTTTGATGCTACTTTACAAACCTTTTAAAATTTGACTGTAAAATACTTGCATAAACAGGACCATGGTCATATGTGTATGATTTTCAAATACACAGAAATACAGGTGGACAGTCAGCTGATACTGCTTTTCACTAAAGGACCTTGAGAATTTGAAGAAAAAGTTCTCTTGTCATCTGCAGAAAGCAGAAGCAAGACACAATACTTCCTCCCTTAGGGCAGTATAACAAAATACAAAATAGTATGCAAGGCAGCAATAAGAGACAGCTTCTCTCCAGATACTGTTAGTTTTGAGATACTCTCAAAGTATAGAATGAGATGCTTTGCTACGACCTTATCTATGCAGGGAAAAATGTATGTGTGATGTTGTGAAAAATCATAAAAAGCTACAGCATGTTATACAACAGATATGGACCAGATTTGAGTTCTTTACACATAGAAGGTGCCTAATAAATTTAAAAAAAAAAAAAAACAAACTGAAAAACACCAAAAAATCCAACAAACCAGCAAAAGCCAACAGAGAATTAACCCTTAATTACATAGTTTAAATCTAATTAGCATGTACTTTAAATGCAATTTGTGTAATAAGTAGTTCCTCTCTGTAGTATATGCAATACTGGTATCTATTTTCCCGAAAACTTACAAATTGCACATTTGTACTTAGGCCCACTTTCTTTGGTATTCGTCCATAATGGTAGGATTTTACAATCAAATTGACTAACCCAACAGAGAGGCCTTTGTGAAGAGATTTTGTGGAACAGAAGCCTGACTAAATATAATCTGCAGCTTGATCTACTGTTTGCCTGAAGTGGTGCAGTAACAGTGATTTGTGAAGAGAAAGATTTTCCACGGATAAGGTTAGAGGTAGACTATGATCATTAGTTGAACTAAGTTGGTTTGTTGTGCATTTGAGTGCTTTTCTTATCTTTACAAGGTGGTGGTGGTGTTATGAAAAACTGATAGGACAAAGACCATCAGGAAAATTGCATTTCAAATAGTCTTGTAATACTCCAGGGCTCATATGCCTTCAGAAGCTAAGGTTGGCTGAAAATCATCTTAAGTGGTGGCTTTTAAGAGGACATATATACATGGAGTTTAAGATACAGTTTTAGTAAGATTAACTGTCTGGATAGTTTGATTTAGTGCTTCTGCTTTACATGAATTCTTTTCTCTGACAATTTGCAGTAACTTCTCTGACATTCAACTGCCATAAAAAAGCATTTAAATATTTCTTATTGAATTATACAGCTGCACTTGCTTTAAAATTTCAGACTTCTTGTTTGAAAAGAATTGAACTTTTTGGGGAAATGCCAAATATAGACCTTATTGCCACAAGGGAACCTGTGGCAGTTGTTTTCATGTTGTCTTTTAACTTTCCAGATTAGAATGTAAGAGGAAGCTTTGAGTGCTTGTTTCACTAGAATTGTATGCATCTAAATCATGTTCAGCCGTTGTTGTCAAACATGCAGAATTCAAGATTCAATACAAATGTTCACAATGAGATATACACAGGAATGACTGTCTTGATAGGGCTCTGGAGGAGCTCGGGAACTTGCCTGCACATGGCTGAGTCATAGCCTTCATAGTAAGAGCATGGAGTGAAGAAGGCGGTTGGATTTCAGAAGGGAGTTTGATGTGATACCTGAGACCAATAAAGGCTAGAAAGACACAGTCCTTCCTACCGATACAGTACCTAAGAATACAAGGCATAACCACTGCCCTGCCTAGCTTGAATTCTGTCTTGGACACTTGCAATAGAAAATGCTATTTAGCGAGCGCATGCAAGCCTGGACAATATTTGTGCCCCTTAGCACCCAGAAGTGCTGTCTTACAGATTTTAGAGAGTATATCTCTTCTTAGTAATTTCTAGATTTGTTTAGGGACTTGTCCACAAATTTCACTAGTCCTTATTTGAACCTGAAGATACTGTGTGCCTCTTCAGCCTCCTGTGCCATCAAGCTCCAGAAATTCATTACCTACTCTGTAGAGAGGCACTTTCTTTTATTAATTTTAAACTAATCTCCAACAAGTCTTATAAAGTGCCTCTTAGATCTTGTGTTCTGGGATTTGGAGAGCAGCAGTCCTGCTTTCAGCTTATCTACTGTGTCCTTGATTTTGTAAATCTCAGTAAATCTGCCTCCTCTGTCCTGTCCTCTCCACACTGCAAAGTCCTGGCTTTGTCAGCCTCCCTTCATAGGACAGCTGCTCCATCATCATGGTTGCTCTAGTTGCCCTTCTCCGTACCTCCCCTGGCTTCACTGCAGGATGAGGTCACCCTGAAAGAAGTCGTCATCCTTCCTGAGATCTGTTCTTGAAAGGACTGTAACTCTGTTTGCGTGCATTGCTTTTAGTTAATTGGCTTTCCTAAGTCAGATATTTATGATATACATTCACAGGGTTCTTATCATAGGTTACGCTATTTTAATCTTTAATATCTTTTTGAGGTAAGGCAGTACTGATATCCCCATTTAGAAGATAGGACACTGGGGCACAGAGGAATTGGTAGCATCTGGCATCATTATTAATTTAACATAAGTCTCTTAAACTTATGCCATCATCAGGGGAGCATGCTGCTGTAGCCAAGTAAATATGATTTTGCCCTTACTGGCAGAAGGCTACAGGTCTATTAACCTGGCATTGCAAGGTCTCAAGGATTTTCTGAACTTGCTTTGCCTGAGCTGATTCTCACTTGTTTTGACAATTGTCTAGTCATCAGGTGTCTGTTTTCTCACCTGTTTTAACTTAACCTCCCTAAATACCTTTAACAGTAACAGTATGGCAAACCTAGACAGTTAGTGTATGACAAAAATACCCTTTAGGAGATTTAGAAATGGGGGAGCTGTGTAATTATAAAAGTCTATCTGGGAATCAGTAAGAAGGAAGCAGACTGTGCTAAGAAAAAATATAAAAATAGCCCCAAGCAGACCCGGTGCTGAGAAAGTAGGTGGTACTAACATGAATGACATGCTCCTCCCAGCAAAGACACTTGTTTGAATCCTTCCCTCTTTCTTTCTGAGGAAGACAGAAACCATCAGCCTTGCACAGGCAACAATGGAAAGATGGGCAAAACACCAGAGAAAAGGGGGAGGTACTAGAAATTTTTTGTATAGCAATTTAACTATGTCAATTATCAGACTTTACCATATTTATTAGATAATTTAGACCTATAAATTATTACGATATTATTTGGACTAGTAATAAAATTTAAGCTCTGTATATGTGGTTCACCCATAACAAGATTAGGTATGTAGCATTGCTTTCTTCATGTAGATTCCAGCATCAAAGAGCTTTTAGATTTAATTGGTCCTAACCATTAAGTCCATCTAGAATCATATATCTGAAATATGTGTGTCTACTTTGATCACAAATTCTAAATGAATGTGACTAATTAACGTGTGAAATTTGAGAGGTATGTGACTCATATGGCTAAGTCTAGCCTGTGATATAATTTTTGCAAGCATTATTTGCTGTATTTTCAGTTTAATTTCTCAGAGACAATATTTTGGAAATGGAGTGTTTCCTGAAAATCAATTGAATAAGGTATAAATTCTGTTAATATGATTAACGTGCTAAATAAAGGGATCAAACTTGTGAGTAATTAAAATCATATGGATTATATTTTCACATTTTTTAAAAGCGCTTCCCAAGATGAAATTCTATAAAGCTATCAATTTTTCAGCTACATTGCAATGCCATCTCTGTGATGAGTTAAATTAACAAATTGACAGTTATATTAACAAATTACCTCCTGGAACAGCAGAGCTGATATATCTCAAGCTTTCTAATTTACAGATGCTTCCTGTACTTATCTGTTACTATGACAAAGGCAATATATGCCCATAGGTCAGTGGTCAAAGATCAAGAAAAAAGAAGAGGAAAAAAAAGTATTATATTAACTTTCCCTTTCTCTTATTTATGGTTGGATAAACTCTATACAACAGTGTTCCATTGCTGTTTTGAGATTACTGGTGGAGTATTCTTACTAAACAGTGGAATAAATACCTTCTGAAATCCCTCACTTCACAAATACCTTTTCGTAGTAGCTCTACATCTTGTGCTAAGTGTCAGTCACATATGCTGTCTTCATGGACATTGAGCGCTCTGATCCGTTTTGAGCCGATAGAGGTTGTCTGTTCGTTCTGAGTAAGTATTAGAATCATGTAGATTTATTTTTGTAGTAATCTAGCTGAAACAATAAAAGTTATCATCAGAAGCATAGGTTACCTATGTGGTCAGGCAGAAACAGAGCTATTTGGTCCGAAGGCTTTCTGTTATCTGGCAGAGTTGTGCAGCTAGGAGTCACGTAGATGCTAGCAAAGGAGAGTCACAGAAAATGCTCAAGGAAATTGCCAGAAAATAGCCTGGAGCAGGACTTACAGTATCGCTCCTATCTTGTAACCTTGTTGGCAACAGGACTCCTCACTGGGGTTGCTCTTCTGAGTTCCTCTGCACTTAAACACAGTTTCTGATTAGGCTTTGGCAGAGCATTTTGACCTAAAGACGTTTTCGACCTACTTTGACCAGGATGTAAAGGATCCTACAGGGCAAACTCAGTATTAGGTTTACAATGAAAAAATGTGGCATTTACCACCAAAATATTAATTTATTCGTTTATTATTTATTCTTCTATAACACTCATATACTGTAATTATTAGTGCATTCTGAGTAATATAGAAATCCAACTTCATGGATTAACCATCTTAAACTAACAGAAATTCTGTCCTGATTCATACAAAGTCCATTAAACCTGTTTGATATGGCAGAACCATGCTTTTATATTAGACAGATTTATATTAGACCTACTATCCTGTTGAACATCTTAACGTTTTAACATGGGTGAGTACATATCAGATGAATTTATCTACATAGATTTCAGTGTAGTCAGGGTTAAATAAGCTTTTTTTTTTTAACTAACAATACTCAAAATACAGTGCATCGATTCTAAAAAGTCCATTTATGTCTGAAACAATATTTCGATTGATATAAGACTCTTTTCTATTAAGATTTGGAAGCTGATGCGTGTGTATATTTTAGTATTTGCACATTGATCAAGTTGTTAAACTGACTGCTTTTGTAAGCTTAGATTTTTTGTTTGCTGCAAGGATGATTTGTGATAGTGCATAAAACTTCCTGGTTTGGAGTGCTTGGACTTATATGTAAGTACATAGGTTAAGTATTGCACAGCTTACATTGTTTCCCAGTCATACTTTCCACAATTGAGTTTTATTCTTGTATAAATCATATCAAATGTCAAATGAACTGTTGCTTCAGACTTAAATTAATAACGTATCGTATATGAAACATAATTTAATGAGTGCATGTATGCTAACTATAATCTAATAAATTGAGGATTGTATTGGGATCTGAATTAGAGAAAAAGAGACATCCAATTTGTGGTGACCAATATTCTGAATATTACCATCCTCTTAATTTCAGTACTCTGCTTTGCAAAGATTCTTGTGCCCTCTGAGCAAATACTGCTGTGATACTGATCAGGCACGGATTTCCTTAGATAGTTGTTTTAACTGTCTTTCAAATTGCCCATCTAGTATATAGAGAGGTTTATTGTATGTGTCTTAACCTTTCCTGAAGCTCAAGCATTGAGTAGATATTCTTCTATGAATAAAATAAAGAAAATTTGTTCTAAGATCATAGCAACTTGGAAACAGTATCCATTTCCTGAAATCTCACTTTTCAGTATTATAATTTTGTACATTTGTTAATGTTTAATAAGTAGATTATCAAGTGAATGTAGCTTGCTCATTACCATAAACATTTCCTGATAGTTTTGGTTATGACTATGACAGTTTGTAATTTCTGTAGTTAGCAGTTCTTGTTCTTCATGAAAGCAAGGAAAAAAATTCAGAGAAAGCCTTGCTGGAATAGTTGAAAAGAATGTAAATTACGAAAACAAACAAAGTGGCTATTATGATTCACAAAATTTTTATATGAGACTAAAACTTTCTTTAATATTTCCCAACAAAAATCTATGGTGAGTGCATAGAAATCATAAAATAAAAGATAGTTTTCAGGTTTCACAGTTTACCTGTGTTGCACAGATATTCACAGACTGAATGTCTGTTAAAAAACGTAGATGCTCATGTAAGCAACCCAATTTCTCAAACAGGATAAACAGCCACCACGTGGATGATGATGGGGATCCCTGTTTCAGGTGTCCTTGACATGATATCTTTACTTGTCCTTACCTATAACTGAGCTGGCCCTCCATCATATGTGGCAATTCCAGCATATGCTTGAGTATTTGTTACAGTTTATTTTAAACTATGTTCAAAGCATCTACTACATAGAAAAGATTGAACTACAAGAAGGTTCCTGGGGTGTCCTGGTTCTCCGCCCCAGATGTTAATCAACAGTGCATGTATAATATCATTTAGTTGGCCTATGAACAGCAGGAACTTCCTGGGGAAATCTCTGGGATTATCCTAAATTGCCACCTGTAGAGCTCCTGTAATAATAACTAGTACGTCACTTGTGAAGAAGGATAGGAATACAGCTAGCCTGTTGTCTTCAACCAGCCCGTTGTCTTAACTGTGCAGATATTACCTGGGGAGTTCCTGCACCACCCAGGAACTAGTGAGTGAGTATATGGGTTATGTACGTAGGTACAGCCCTGATACTTAGCTGTAACACAATTGTAAATACAGGACAATATGGAGCTTTATCCTTATATAGTAAATATGGCTTAAATTTCACAGATCTTGCAACCCCAGAGAATGTTTTTCTTTTTGATCAGTGACATATTTTCAGAATAAAAAATTTCTATTACATTCAAGTGAATTACTTACCTTGAAGTTCAAGTCTTTTCCTATCTATTCGACCCTTCTTTATCATTTTTCCATTTGAAATTTTGACCAGAGAGTACATTACAAATTGTATATGATTTATGATAACATTTTAAGTTATATCTCTTTCTATTAGCTTTTAGTAAAAAATAAAAATCCCACAATACATCTTTACCTGCTAAGATAATGAATAAAATTACCTTTGTTATCAAAATCAACAATAATCTTAGCAATAGGAACCTTTTCTTTTTTTTTGTTTTGTTATTTTAAGTTTCTAATTGTTATATACAGTAAGCCCAAAAAGTGACAGTTTGCGGAAGAAAGCACTCAGAAACTGAGTAACAGACAAATCAAGACTATGAGGTACTTTTTAATATAATCAATATAAAGCAAGATAATGTAATGTTAGATGTCTAACACATACAAGTTTACAGATTGCTTTTGTATTCCTTCTATGATAAAAGATACATTTCCCTTGCATCTCTCCTGACACAGAGTATTAGGTAGCCCAAATATATGTCAACTAAAAGAACCTTCTTCTCTCAGCTTTGTCCAAATCCAGAATTTTAGGAAACCAGCCTGGTAATTCAGCAGACTTACATTAGGCAACATGAACATCTCTCTTCCTTCTGTTTCTATCTGCGGAAATTGTTTCTGCACATTCCATTCCTTTACTCAGCTGTAATTTATTTCTTACTTTAAAAAAAAAAAAATATAACAACAACAAAAACAACAATCATATAAAAGACTGGACATTATGTTTAGGGAATACAGACTCTGTGTGGAGAATGATCACTATATTCTAATTAAAGAGAAGTTTGTGTTTGTGGAAGCAAAATCTTTAATGCCTTCTTCCCAGTTGCTGATGTGCAATAGCACACCAGATGTCACGTATTCCTGTTTTCTTTAAAATACTGAAGCAGTGGAAGCGGAAGTAAAAAATGAATTGCAATTTCATGAGATCTGTAGTCCTTAAAAGGAAGGGGACTACCTGGGTAGCCCACTTGGAGCTTTTGCCATATTACGTGACCAGGTGACTCATGTTTAGTCTTTAGGTGACAATATTTCTTGCCCATTCTTTTCCCAGAAGGAAAAGGTCCAACGCTAATCAATGTTTTACACTTTTCTGGTGCCTTGAAGCATCTAGTCCCGATGTGAGAGTTAAGAGTGTTTTTTTCTTGTTGCACTTTATCTCTTCCAATTTTATCATTATAATAACTTATTATTGCATTTATCCTAATTTATCATCAGAGTCTCATCATCTACTTCATTGTGACTACTGGCAGAACTTGACAGTATCAGATGAGTAGTAGGACTTCAGGACACAAACACCATCACCATGACCAGGAGTGACAGCACAAAGTTGCTTCACACTGATCAGTGAAAGGTTATGTGAGATGTTATGCTCATTTTTACCCACGACCAATGAGGATCTTGATCAGATCTACAGAGAGAGGCTGGAATGAAGAGGTTCCAAACCGTCCTCAACAGAAACAGGTCTGATCTAACACTGTATTTCTGCTAACTGATAGGTTTGCACACAAAAGTGTTGTACAAAGAAGGTTCTTCACTACTCATAACAACTTTACTAAATAATTAGGATTCATTAGCTGTGCTCTGTATTCAAAGGGTGGAGGTAACTTTCTAGTGGCACTTTAACATGCCAATAAAGTCTATTTGAGAGGCAAGAGCATTACTTTAAAGAAAAAGAAGGCAGATAAATTGCTTAGGAGCAACCTGTTACCCATGATTGGCAATTGCATATGAGAAACGGCAGAGTATACTTCATTCTGTACTCTACTCACCAGCTATAAACTGGGCTGGGAGTTAGGGGTGGCACTATGCAAGAAGGTATGTGAAACCACAGTCTAGAATGAACATAGTGAGTACTCCAACAACAAGAGAAAGATGGTATTTCAAAAAATATTTCCAATAAAATTAAACTAACTATGTCACAGTGAACATGGAATGAGATGAATACACTGTAATAGTTACATATGAAACAGGACTGGATTTTCTTATGCAAGCCATAAGTATGTTTATTTCATACAAAGTTTAATATCATAATATTATGATATTATAAACAACTCGGCATTATTAAAACACGTGCGTAGTCTCTATAGGAACTGTGTTTGGGTGTATTATAAATGTCAATGTGTTTTCTCACAGTCCCAACTGATTGCTATGTACAGTGACTTTTTGAGGTTTTATAGATCCTTATATGCAGCAATCATTGCATGGGGGAGTTTCTGTGTTTACCTGAAGTAAAAAATACCAGAAAAAAAGAGGGATGGAAAAACTACTTCTTCTAAAAGTGTTAACCTAGAAATGGCTAAGACAGAAAATATATCACAAAGTTGTATTTGTCCCCTGCTCCCCTTCCTTTTATTAGCAGAAAACCTGAGAACTAAACGCTAGCTTTGGTGACCTGATTACAGGTGTTAGAATCTCAGAATAAATGTAAGATACAGGTAAATTAGCTATTCTCTTTGTGTAATTTGTCTCCCGGTATAATTTCTAGAGATTTTGTAAGAAATAAAAAACATCTACACTGCTATAGCTATCATGCCTTTTTAAAAAAAAAATGATGCAAAGAAATGCATAACAGGACATCCTATAACATGGACAGACAATCATACTGGACATTATAATTAAAAAAAAAAGTCTTGTTAATATGTGCAACATTTTGTGACTGACATTCTAATACATAACAATTGTGTCTCAAACTGGAGGGCTCATTTGAGAGTTGAAGGTATTACTGCAGCAATACTCCCAGAGCACAGTGGGAACAAATTTTCAGCACTTGGCTCCCTATTCCACCAGCAGTGCCTGGGTGGCAAGGAGAGGAGAAGGGCAGAGGGAGGATTAATCCTCTGCCATGTTGTTTCACCTGGTTGTACTTACATATTTTTCAAGGAGGCATGACCTAACCACTTCTTACTACCTATACTGAATAGAGATTAGTGGCTTCAAGGAATAAAATTCTCCTTTCCCATCCACACTAACACCCACAAGTTTGGGGGTCTTATCATTACCTTTTAAGAAAGCAAGAGACCAAACCTGTGAGTTAGTCAAGGATGATGAATAGACAACAATCAAACTGTGGCTGCCCAATTGGAAGAAATTTGGAATCAGTTAATTCAATATTTTTGCTGGTAGGAAACATTTCACTACAGATTGCTAATACCAACTACAGTGCTGTTTAAGTCTGCCATAACAGAGACCTTGGCATCAGTTCAGTGCCTCAAAACAATAAGTGTAATGCCTGTGTCAGAAAACTAAGAAAATTATCAGAATATTAAACTAATGTTATATTTCCCTTCCTAATTCTGTCAGTAATCATTATAGTAACAAATTAGTCACGTTTCTCTTCTAGACAGTTATGAACATGTGAATATTCTTTTTAAAAATTCTAACTTCAAACCATTCTATAATTGCACTAAGACACTCCAAGGCATATGTCACTATGCCTCTGAGACGTGTGTTATCTCACAGTAGCACACACCTTGTCATGTATTATTTGTCATGCCAAAGTGTCTTGTAATTTTCATTAGCAGTTAGATGTCTAGCTTTAAGAAATAGGGAGATACTTCATTTTAACAGTTTCAATGATAAAATATCTTTCAAACTTTGTATGCAGATACAAACTTCAGGATATTGGTAACAGAGCGCGCCATTTCCACTAACATGCTGCAAAAGACACTAAACAGCAAAAAAACGAGTAAATCCTTCCTTCACCTGGAAATGAGAACAAATTTCCTCCTTCTCTAGGTGAATCTTGTTAACCTTTCCACTGGCTTCACATGCTGTGCTGTCCCCCAGGTCTCATTCTCGCCTTTTCCTTGTGATGTGACAGATGCAACGCGTGATATATGACTGCTGCCTAACTGTAAGCCAAAACTCACTTGGAGAAAAGCAGATGGGTGAGGGCAACTAAGGAGCTGAACCTGTCCCATGTTTGAGACAAGGCTTTTGTCCTTTAACAATTGCAAAATCCACTCCCAGGTTCTACCTCCTAGAAATTAAGCAGTGCCAGGACTCAAGGTCAGTTATTTGTACCAGTCATTTGTAATCTTAAACTGTTAGAAAACCTCCTGACCTGGTTCTGGCTGGGTTTGCTCTCTCAAAGAGGAGCAAGGCACTATTTGAGAGTGGGAAGGACCCAGGGAGTGCTTGCAAGGAGCTCTTTTCCAGTAGCCACCCCACTGGAAGCCAACAAAAACATAGTGGCATAGGTGAGGACTGTAGCACGCCAGTCGGTCGTAGTGAAAGAGGGTGGTCTCAATCTGTGTTGATTTTACTGTTCTTCTGACTTCTGCTCATTCAGTTATAAGAAAAGGTAAATAGTAGGAATCATATTATATATAGGGAAACTTTAATCCATGTTTAGGATTTATGAAAGTTTCATATGTTGATTCAATTTCTAAAAGTTATGCAAAATATTTTGACAAATGTTAATATTAAAGTTCATTGGATCTCCTCTGATGCTATAGCAGGCTTTCACAATTTCTGAGTTAAAAATAAATGAATGAACAAGCAAACAAAACCAAACAACCTTCTCCCTCCAACACACACACTTTTTTGCCTGTTTACCTGCTCTATAATCTCATTTTGGGAAAATAAAGTCATATTACATTTCAGTCATCACAGACGTGGATGAAAAAAAACTTAAGAGGGAGATTCAGTATTTTAATAGAGGAACACAAGAAAATGTGCCTTGAACATTTTTGCAACTGAAAGCATATGGAAGATGATTGGAGCTGTAGGTACTAAGTGAATGGAAGACCACGGTTCTTTTTGGTTGGTTGGGGTTTTGTTTGTTTGTTTTAATGTTTTAAGACAGCCTTAATTATGCTGCCATAAGATACTCTGTTTATTCAAAGGTAATAATTACACAGTCAAAGTAAAAAAGATCCTTTAAGTCCAGCTTTTCTTGCTTTTGAAACAGTGTAAAATAAACCACAAAAAAAGGGGACCGTACTTACTGTGGTATAACAGTTTCCACATGATGAAGTAACTTAATAACTTTAGCTGCTTAATTATGTCACCACTGTATGGCAAAGCCTCCTATACAGATAAATTATAGAGCATTACTTTAGTTTTCAGTGCAGAACAGCTTCCATCTTGTATGCAATTAAACAGATTTGTTCTCAACCATGCAACCAAAACATGAAGCCATATTCCTGTTTCCAACAACAGATGTTGTTTGAAAGAGTTACAGGAACAAATGTATTCTCAGAATAACTATTGGTCTGTGATATCTCCCTAGTAGCCATTTAGCTGCTAAACAGATATGGTTTGTCTCCACAAAACTGTGCCATCAGAGAGACAGTCAAAATCTATTTTATGGCAAGAAATAGCTCTACCATCTAAATATTATAAAAGGGCTAGAAAATAAACTGTTTTACGTAATCTATATTTGAAAGCTGTGTCACTGATACTCTTACCATGGTGGCAGAAAAACAGTCATGATATTTTGCAATAACAGTATTTAGAATCTAAGGTTAATTGCTCATTCATGAAACTATATCTATGCATATTCTCTACTCATGCAAACGGCATTAAAGAAATATAAAATCGCTATTAAAGTAACAAAACTTTTTTTTTTTTTTTTCAGGAATAGTATAATGATATATTTGGTAGCTGTAAATCCTCCCTCATCTTTTGCCAACTCTCAGAAAGCTACAGTAAAAGATGAAATATTAGTGACATATGTTAACATTCACACTCATAAACGTCATCTCTCTTGAAGATTTAAATTCACATAATTCACATAATTTTGATTTTAAATGACTCAGCTATATTATATTAAATATATGGATTGTGTTGGTTTTTTCCTTCCCCAGTGAAACATACTTGAATTTAACATTGCGGAAGATTGTCTGTAAGCCCAGGAGGCTGATATTTTCTTATTAAAACATGTGGGGATGAAGGCATCAATATGCAACTTTTCCCCTGCAGCTTACACAGCTTGGTGATGTCATTAGAATCTGCTTTTTGACAAAAACTACTCAAAGGTTGTATATTTTTCTGAAGAATGGTTTCACTGAAGGCAGTGGGAAAACTGTTGTTGGTTTCAAGCAGACCAGATTTGTGTGTGTGGAGCAGTATAAGAAACTTAGTGTGTCCCACAACATTTTAGAAAGCCAGATTTCATTTCCAGTATTCTGTCATGGTCTTCCTTCTGGATTAGCCACAGCTCAGTATGGAAAATGTGTGACAACTATGGAGACAGGTGATAGGAGAGAATGAGGTCATTAAGCTACTGAACTAAAAGTCCTTACAGAAAGACAAAAAGAATTTAAAGTTTGGTGGACTTCATATACCACATTTTGTTTCAATTCATTGATGAAGTATATTTCAGCTTTATATGAATCGAGATAAAATTTAACATTTCACTTTTATTTTCTTAACCTTTCAATTTCATAGAGAGTGAATTTTCCATCAAAAAATAGGAACACTCTGGGAGAAAGAAAAGAGAACAAATGCCCAAACTGCCTAGGAAAAGATAGGAGGAAAATAATTTCTATGATTTGGAGCAGAAAGTTCCCTGAAATATATGTGAATTCAATACATGAGCTTGTTTTTTAAAGTTACTTTCCCATTTAAGGACCAAATTTATCTAATTAAAGATCTGAAATATATTTGTATAAATTCTGTGTGAGACAAGATTCTTCCTGAAATGTTACTTTCCACAGACAGTGTCTAGTGATACATGTAAACTAACTACACAAAAACCACCACACCAACCCTCTCTTTCCACTAGTCTTGGTTTTCAAACATTATTATGTATGCAGCAAGTATTTGCATAATTTTTAATGTCTGTATACAGTATCTGAGGGAAGAGAGAAAATGTGTTTTACTTACAGAGACAGATATATGAAGACTTTGAGGAATTTCATGATGGCCTCAGAAACTATACCATTTCTTAGTCTTAATATAATACAAGTGTTTTATATTATTGCTTCTCAATATATCCTGGAAAAGGGCTGATGTTAACTATGTATCACACAAATAAAGCAACTGCAATTTAAAGAGGCTGTGTAAGCCACATTTTCACATTGGTTTAAGGACAAATGTAATAAAAATATCATAAAATTTGCTGAAAGTAAAAAAAGGTATTCAAATATTGACCTCTGGTTTCTTAAGCTATGAAAACAGAATTTTCTGATCTTAATGAAAATTTCATAACTGAGAGGAGCATTCAAAGATGATTAAAAGTAAAAATAAGATGCACGTACTTGAAATGCAGTTTTCTATGGAACTAAGTCAGGATACTAGTTACTAATGGAGAAACAACACTGCCTTGTATAAATGAACCAACAAACACCCTTTTCTTAATCCTGATTTACAGTGATGCAAAAGGCTGTACGCTAGGTACAAGGTTAAACCTATGATCTTTTCTTCCATTACATATATTTCAGCCCTGAAATGTGCTACAAACTATCATATCATCAGATGAAGATTTGTGAGACATGATGTGTTGCTATAAAGCTTTCTAGACAGTTTTCAAATATTGTTCACTTTATCCAGTAGATAGATTATTGCATTTACCTAAGATGGAAAACAAAATTCCAATTTGAGAGAAAGTACGCAGACTGAAACTATTCATTATTGACAAATGCGAAGAGTTGGATCTCCTCCTAGGCTTGCACCTGAGGAGTGGATGACTTTTGTGACCTTTTTACATTTTGTTGTAATGAAAGTTTGGATTCATAACAGTGTGACTGGAGCCACCTGACAATTGTAATGCATTCTGTGAGTGAAAGGTAGTTAAGAAATAAATCTGGAGGAAAAGAATATGATTGGCCTTTTGTTCAGTTGGAAATCACCATAGCTCCTGTCAAAGGTTTATCTATAAAGAGGAGGGCATTCAGTCATAGACTTTCTCAAAATTGAAGTTTCTCCTCAGGGATAGTTTTCCTGGTATTGTAGTTTGAGGTCTTGATAGCAGAATCTTTTGAAGAACATTGTGGCATATTTTGAGGAGAAAATGAGGAAGAATGTTTTCATTTTTAAGCTTGAGAGCTATGCCAGAAAAATGGTCAGATTTGTTTCAGCTCTGACATCTTTTATTAATTTATAGATAATATAATTGTCAAGGAAAGATCTTTTATGCTCTCCTTTACATATCTCTCTTCTACATGTTTTCAGCCAAACAATCAGATCTTAATCTTTTAAGGAAATATGCCCTCTGGTCATGGTATTTCAGAGATCAGCTTCTGTATTACAGACTCCTTTTGAACACAACCCAAGAGAGCAACAGGTAAGGAAGCTGCTGAGACCTGACAATCCTACTGATTTGATTTTGTGAAATCAGGTATCTTGCCTACTTGCAGTATCCTTTGTAACATTCCTTCTATATCACACTCAAGCTCACATGATACCAGCTTAAAAATGTGTTTTGAAGCAAGTATTTGAAAAAATCTCCAGCATGGTGAAATCAAAACAGTATTTAAAGTAGTTGCTCTAAAATAATTAAACTAATTTGGCCTGTAAAATAATAAGGGTCTGAATTTGTAAGAGCAAGGATCTTACTGCTATAGGAAATCATATAGGTGACTTCAGAGGTGTTAGATATTTCTTCATTCTAAATTCTGATTTAATAAATCAGTGAGTAAGTTAGTACATGTGACAGTATTGTCATGGAAAATATAATGTCCTTGCATTATATGTAAAACATCTGGGAATCTCTGAGGCGAAGACACTGCACAACTATGTAGTAATGGTAAGTGCATCTATAGGAGTATTTCCAAATTATCTTGGGAGGGTAGAGTAAACCTGCATTCAGAAAATGCCTCTGGGGACTGAGAGGTGTTATTCCCTGTGACAGGTTGACCTTGGTCAGCTGCCAGATGCCCTCACAGTCACTCTCTCACTCCCTCTCCTCAGTGGGGTGGGCAAAAGAAAATAAGATGCAAAAAACACCTTATGGGTCGAAATAAAAACAGTTTAGTAAGAAAAACATAGCCTGTGTTACAAGGATGGTGAAAAGAGGAATTAATTTGCTTCTTCCCATTGGCAGGTAGGTGTCCTGCCACTTCCTGGAAAGCAGGGCCTCAGCACACATGCTTGTTGAATTTGGGAAGTTGTGGATCAGCCCTGGTAGGCAGCTCAGCCCCACACAGCTGCTCACGCACCCCTCCCAGTGAGATGGGGAAGAGAAATGGCAGGGTAAAAGTGAGAAAATTTGCAGCTTGAGATAAAGACGGTTTAGTAGGTGAAACAAAACCTGCATGCACAAGCAAAGCAGAATAAGGGATTCATTCACTACGTCCCACTGGCAGGCAGGTGTTCAGCCATCTCCAGGAAAGCAGGGCTCCATCATGCGTAAGGGCTACTTGGGAAGACAGACGCCATAACTCTGAATGTCCTCTACTTTCTCTTTGTTTCCCCAGCTTTTATTACTAAGCATGATGTAATATAGTATGGGAATGCTAAAAATAGTAACACATTTTAAAAAATTAAACTTTTAATTTTGTTAAAATAATAACAAAATTTAAAGTCTTATAGTAGATTCTGTGTACTTCAAAAACTCACATGACACAGGACTGAGGTGGGGGTCCCTGAGACATGGTCTACTGTGGACTTGAAAGAGAGACAGACACTGATTTTGTTTCTAAGCATTTGTTACTTTGCTGGAAGGCAGAGCAAAACCATCTGCATCACTTGCAAGTGTGCCTTGAGTTCTGTGAGTTCCAGTGTCACAGAAGAAACATTTAGTTTGAATTTGTAGGTTGAACCCTATCCTTTTTTGCCACTTACGTGATGCAAAAGGCCCAGTTCCTCAAAATCAGAGTATCACAGGATGGTTGAGATTGGAGATAACATCTGGAGGTCATCTTGTCCAATCCCCCTGTTCAAGCAGGAACACTTAAAGCCAGTTGCCAAGGACCATGTCCAAGCAGCTTTTGAATATCTCCAAGGACAGAGACTCCACAACCTCTCTGGGCAACCTCTGCCAGTGCTCAATCACCCTTACAGTAAAAAATTATTTCCTGATGTTCAGACAGAACCTCCTGTGTTTCAGTGTGTGCCCGTTGCCTCCAGTCCTGTCACTGGGAACATTGAAAAGAGCATGGCTCTGTCCTCTTTGCACACCCCCTTCAGGTATTTGTATCCATTGATAAGATCCCCGCTCTGAGCCTTCCCTTCTCCAGGCTAAACAGTCCCAACTCTCTCTGCCTTTCCTCATAGGAGAGATGCTCTAGTCTTTGCATCATCTTTGTGGTCTTTTGCTGGACTCTCTCCAGTATGTCCATATCTCTCTTGTACTGGGGAACCCAGAACTGGATGCAGCACTCCCACTGTGGCCTCACCAGAGCTGAGTAGAAGGGAAGGCTCACAGCCCTTGAGCTGCTGGCAATACTTTGTCTAATGCAGGCCAGGATACCATTCAACCTCTTTGCAGGAAGGGCACATTGCTGGCTCATGTTCCACTTGGTGTCCACCAAGACCCCCAGGTCCTTTCCCGCAAAGCTGCTTTCCAGCTGGGTGACCTCCAGCATATAGTGGTGTGTGGGGTTGTTCCTCCCCAGGTGCAGAACATTGCAGTTTCCTTTGTTGAACTCCATAAGCTTCCTGTTAGCTCATTTCTCCAGCCTGTTGAGGTCCCTCTGGAGGGCAGTATTACCCTCCGGTGTATCAGCAATTCCTCATGGTTTTGTGTATTCAGCAAATTTGTTGAGAGTATACTCTGTTCCATCATCCAGATCATTAATGAAGATCTTGAACAGGATTAATCACAGTATTGACTTCTGGGGTACACCGCTAGTTANAGCTGCTGGCAATACTTTGTCTAATGCAGGCCAGGATACCATTCAACCTCTTTGCAGGAAGGGCACATTGCTGGCTCATGTTCCACTTGGTGTCCACCAAGACCCCCAGGTCCTTTCCCGCAAAGCTGCTTTCCAGCTGGGTGACCTCCAGCATATAGTGGTGTGTGGGGTTGTTCCTCCCCAGGTGCAGAACATTGCAGTTTCCTTTGTTGAACTCCATAAGCTTCCTGTTAGCTCATTTCTCCAGCCTGTTGAGGTCCCTCTGGAGGGCAGTATTACCCTCCGGTGTATCAGCAATTCCTCATGGTTTTGTGTATTCAGCAAATTTGTTGAGAGTATACTCTGTTCCATCATCCAGATCATTAATGAAGATCTTGAACAGGATTAATCACAGTATTGACTTCTGGGGTACACCGCTAGTTACTGGCCTCCAACTAGACTTTGTAACACTGAACACCACCCTCTGGGACTGGCTGCTAAGACAGTTTTCAATCCACTTGACTGTCTTCTCAGTCAGCTGATACTTCATCTGCTTGTCTATGAGGATCTTACGGGGAACAGTGTCAAACGTCTTACTAAAGTCAAGGTAGACAATATCCACTGCTCTCTCCTTGTCTACCAAGCCAGTCATTTCATCACAGAATTGTATCAGCAGGCTGGTCAAGCATGACTTCCCCCTGGTGGATCCATGCTGACTTCTCTTGATGATTTTCTAGTATTTCATGTAGCTGACAACGGTTTCCAGGATTAGTTGCTCCATCACCATCCCAGGGATCAAAGTGAGGCTGATTGGTCTGCTGATTGGCCCTGGATCCTCCATCTTGCCCTTTTTGAAGATAGGACTGACATTTGTTTTCCTCCAGTCTTTGGGTTCTTCTCCCAGTTGCCATGATCATTCAAAGATTGTCAAGAGTGGCCTCACAATGATGTTTTCCAGCTCCCTCTGCAGTCGTAGGTGCATCCCATCAGGGTCCATGGACTTACATACATCCAATTTGTTTAAGTATTCCCTGACCTGATTCTCTTCCACCAAGGTTGCTCCAGCCTTCCTGCCTGGTCTCTGGGGCTTTGGATTCCTGAAGACTTGCTTTGCTAGTGAAGGCTGGTATGAAGAAGGCATTCAGGACCTCAGCCTTTTCCATGTCCTCTGTCACTAGGCCCCCTGCCCCATTCAGCAGTGGGTCCAAATTCCCCCTGGTATTCCTTTTGCCATTTATGTACGTATAGAAGCCCTTGTTGTCATTCAAATCTCTGGCCAGATTCAGTTCCAGGTAGTCTTTGGTTTCATAACTGCATTTCTGCATGCTTGGACAGTGTCTCTATACTCCTACTAGGCTCCCTGTCCCTGTTTCCACCCTCTGTATGCTCCCTTCTTATGTCTGAATTTTGCCAGGAGCCCCTTGTTCACCCACAGAGGCCTTCTGGCATTTTGGTCTGATTGCTGGCTCCTTGGGATGGACCACTCTTGAACTTGGAGGAGGCAAATTGCTGAAAATTAACCAGCTTTCTTGGACCCCTCTCCTCTCCAGGGCCTTATCCCATGGGAATCTACTGAGCAGATCCTTGAAGAGGCTAAAATCTGATCTTCTGAAGTCCAATGTTGTGATCTTGCTTTTTGCCCTGCTCCTTCCTCTCAGGCTCCTGAACTCCACCATCTCATGGTCACTGCAGCCAAGGCTGCCTTCAACCTTCGCATCCCCAACAAGCCCTTCCTTGCTTGTGAGTTTGAGAACCAGCAGACGATTTCTCCTTGTTGACTCCTCTGTCATTTGGATCAGGAAGTTGTCATTGATGCTCTCCAGTAACCTACTGCATTGCTTATGTCATGTTGTGTTGTCCCTCCAGCAGATGTTGTGGTGGTTGAAGTTCCCCATGAGGACCATGACCTGAAAGTGTGAAGCTGCTTTTAGCTGTCTGAAGAAGTCCTCAACTTGTTCTTCCTGATCCTGCCCTCCCTTTAGTCCTTACCCACAAGCTCTCAGTTGGTTCATCATCCATCCCAAGGCAGAGCACTATGGATTCTAGCCGTGCTTTCATGCAAATAGAAACTCCACCTCCTTGTCTTCCCAGCCTGGTACTTCCTAAAGAGCTTTCCATGGAAAGAACTCATCTAAAAAATTATGCAATGGTTTCAGGTGATGGGGTATTTTAGCAAATAAGTTTTAGTTGTATAATTAAGCTAATATAAAGATATTCTTACAGTAGGAAGGACCTTGAGGTTATGCATGGGCACAAATTGTGAAAGCACTAAAAATGAAAGCCAAGGATACCAATTTTAGATGTGCTTACCATTTGCTTTAGAAAGAGCTGTGGGTAATTGAAAGTTTAGAATTATAAGATCTATTTTTATACTTGAAATCTCAAAGGTCTTTTTTTCGTGCAACTGATTTCCTTGTTATTTTTTTCTGACAAATTGTGAATACCAAACTATAAGTTTCTCTTTTGTAGGAAAAATGGTACATATTTTTCATGTAGACAGGATTCATAATTCTCCACAGTTATGACAGTAGCAAAGTCAGAATGCATTTCAATATAGAAAAGAAATTATTTTGAAAAATTAGGCACAAATTTGCTGCACAAGAAGCACAATTTTACTTCCTTATAAAATTAAGAACAGTTTCTCCAGTCTTGAGAAGGTTTCTTGATACTCTTTTGAATAAAGAGAAGGAATTATATTATTTCCTTTCAATTGTATGAATGAATTAATATGTTGCAAGGGAGAGAAAAATCTGAAGTATTTCTCCAGTCTCAAAGGTCTCTAAAATATTGATCAAACCATCTATGAAGCTATTGTGAGTATTTTTACTGTAATTATAAAAAGTACATAACTCATCTCAAAATTATGACAAACTGTGGCTCAATTAAGTGTGCAATTAATCAAATTTTTACTGTTTATTTGCAGTCAATAAAAGCCTTTACTGTGTAAGAAAATGCGTATTGACATAACTAAAAACAATGCTGCCACACAAGTGCAAACCCTCATAAAAGGATTTTGAAACAAGCTCAATAGTCCTTAACTGAATCAGGTTAAAACTATATTGCTAAAATTATTTCAGGCATTTACATTAATTGTAATAACATCATTTTGCATGATCATAATAAGATCAATTTTAATATTGATGGTGTATTTTACCAAATGCAGAAACCGAAAGTTTCATAGATAAGAAGTTTATCATAGAAAACTCTAAGCCTAGCAAGTGGAATTTATTCATAGATTATATTTTTATGTAATCTAGATTTTTTAAAATGGGAAATGGAATTGTCATTGACTAATGTTAGAAACACATGTAGCTCTGTAAGATTACTTGGATTCCGTTATTCAAAGCCAAATTTGGACATCCTTTGTGGCCATTGAGGGCTAGGTTTGTTCTTTCTGTGTGTGTGTGTCTGTGCAATACAGACCAATTAATTTAGTGAATTTATGAGGTCTTCTTGTCCTACAAACCATATACAAGAGTTTGCATAGATAGCAAAATAAAAAAATCCATTAAAAGCCAATAGTCCTTAATAGACCAAATCTTTCTAAATAATACTGTATCTACCACTTCAACTAGGAGGTGTGCTGTCAGAACATAATTGAGCCCTCTTCACCTTGGCTACCTCACAGGCAACAATGTTAAGAGCAGGGAAATGAACACCTTAAAAGCTAATTGTGGGAAGCTCATGCCATTCTAGAAATATTAGTATCACAAGAATACTGGTATGAGTATCAAGTGAAACAAATTAAAGTCAAAGTTACGCAGTTCGTGATCTCTGTATGACAATACTTAAGAAACCTGAGTGCTCAGTTCTGCGTTAGTGAGTTTGAACAACTAAATTCTTCATGATATTTTCACTCACTTTAAGTATTAGAATGTGGAAGATTAAGGTAACATCTGTTTTGGGTGTACAAAGTCATCAGTTTGACTCTATTTTTAAGTATAAGAACTCAAATGAAAGTAAATATCTAAACTCAAAACATTCCCTATCCAAATGCAGTTCCACATCAAAAAGTCCGTGGCTTCAGATGTATAAAAGAAACAAACCAAAAAAGTACATACAAACATCTCAGTCGTTTACAAGAAGGAATAGGAGGTGATGAAATGTTTTCAGAAATCTGAAGCCAATCCTGAACTATCTCATTCAGCTGGATATATTTTCTACAGATTATTATTATTTTAATAGTACAGAACATGCTGCTCAAAATTATGTTCTTTATTACCTGGAAAATATGGCTGATACTTCAAACAGTTATTAAAATGACGTGCTCTATTCTGAATCCTCTTTTATTCATTTTTCTTAATTTTTCATGAACACCCTTTAGATGTCTTAGAATTATAAAATTGCATTTACATTTCATCAGAATTATTGATATCCAAAGAAAAAGAGATCCTCTCACGTCTAGTTACTACAAATTTCATTTTACTCTGGCTAATTACATTTCACAAAGTATATAACCAACAAAATACAAGAAATGATCCATTTTAGAAAATCAGTATAGTTAAATCAGCTTATCACACAATAACTCTTATTCATTATGTATGGTCACACAAACACTAAAACAAAAGCAAAACATGAGATATAGCCATGAAAATCTTTATATATACATATAATAATAAAAGTTGGTCTTACAAAAATCTGTTCCAGATTGTATAAGTAATAAATAGACAATACTGAAGTAAAAAAGATGAGAAGTGCATTTTCATTTCTACTGGATCCAACACAAAGAGATCCTCTGCAGAAAAACAGATGAAAGTTTTAGATATTAATTTTTATGTAAAAAGTGTTATTGTGAAGATACAATCAGGAAACTGGAGATGAGTTGATCTATGCAGTGTTCCAAGTTTAAATATAGATTTAATAAGGGTTTATGTTATAGGTACAAAAAAGCTTAAATTGTGGATGCTATCAGACAGCAATAATTGAATATAGATATGCGTGTGTGTGTGTGGAGGAGGTGAGTGTCCAAAAATTGAAGTTTTGAACTCCTAAACAGAAGCTTGCTACTTGCTGTCTGTGACCAGGACAGGTTGGTGGCATATTTTGATAACACTCAGATTAAAAAAAAGTGGCACATCCTGAATCATCAAGATAATACAGAGGCACGAGGCAGAATCACCAGTTTGGAGTTTCATCATGTGTTTTTCTTCTGCACATAGACTATTTGGACTGGGAAAGGTTGTGGCTTCAGGACTGGAAAAAAAGAGCTGGTGCCCAAGTTAAGGGTTCCCCAAAAGCATAATTGGTCCCAGAGAGATGAAAGTTAAGCTCCTGCATGGACAAAAGGTCCTGGAAATGTGGAAACCTCCTGGAAATGAGGGACACGTATGGAGACCAGTGCTGGGGAGTCCAGGGTCCATGGCTGCTAAAGCCTGAGGTGGGTAATGGCAAACAGTGGTACAGCAGGAACAAACACAAGTTTCCGCCTGGCTGTCCTGGAGAAGCAGCCACTTCCCTCATGGGAAGTTGAACAGGGAGTGTTAGAGCAAGTGTGTGAGATGATCAGGTAGGGCAAATCTTTGGTTCTAAAATAGATCTTCGTATCCACATCAGCTGCAGGTTGTCATCTACCCTGTCTTCTCCATGACAGCTTCTAATTTTTCAGGTTCTGTTCACTGAGAGAGTAACCTCATTGCATCTGATTTTGATATGCTAATCTGGTGATCTCGTGATCAATAGGTACACAAGCACCAGATGTAATTTTGACCTCGTTGTTCAAAATGAACTAAGAGCAGTCACGTAATTTCATTTCTATGATTGTCTTTAGAATGACAGTTATACATACTGCAAACATCTCTCTTGGGTATTCTGGCCTTATGTAATTGTCCTAAAATAATTAACTTTTACAGGTTTCGGAGCAACTTCTGTGTAAAATCTGATTTTGTGTTTGTAGTCCTGTGTTAAGTTCATAGTTCCTCTAACATCATACTTTTTTTAGAAGCACTTCTGATGATTTCAAAATTGATAAAATCTTACTGTGGAAGCCGAAGAAACAGGATCTGAAGTCCAAAGTCATCTTCTGTGACTTCTTGGTAAGAGCACATTTTTTTACTACATGTGGGATACAAAGGGAAAAAATCGTCTTTGTCTTATTTTCTCCATGCTTGCACAGCCCAGTAGTGATTTGCATTAGAAAGGATATTTCTTTTGACTGACCACTGGTTTTGTGCTAGTATTGATCATGGTATTCATGAACAACAACAGCCACCAGTCATTCAAGCAAGTCTGTAATGTAGGCCCCAAGCTGAAGGTAGGAGTAAGAGAATAAAGTATTTGTTAAAACCACCCTTGAAGAGGGCAAGCGCTGTTTTTGCCAGGTGTGTTTGGTAAATCCCATGCCAGAACATGGAATGCTAAGAGTGCTCACATATTTAATTTCTCTTTATCACTAGAGACTTCAAACTGCTTTGTCATTTTAATTTTCACACTTTTTAATTGCTTTTGTTCTGAAACTTGTCCTTTCCACCTTCTCTAGTCCCTTGGTGTGTACTCTAGGTCTGTGTCAAACCTGTCTTGGAACCTGAGAGATAATAAAAGGGAAAATTACAAAAGAGGAACTTGGGCAACAACCTCTGGGAGAGATTCTTTTTAAATAGGCCGTAGAGACTTTTGGGATGTCATCAGAATCAAAAGCAAAAAAGGGAAACTTACTAATCCTAAGAATATGGCTAGTCAGTAGAAAAAATTAATTTTTCTTAATACATAAAGGCAGCTCTGGGTGAAAGCACAGAAAAGGAGCCAGGCGATTGAGCTAAATGATCTGCATGAACAGGCAAAGGAACACTAAAATATTATCAGACAGGTACTAGGAGTGGTAGAAGCCAGCATTACTGGAAAAGGCTGGAAAAGGCAATGTTCCCAATCTTTTTATCAGAACATCCTTCATTTAAGAAATTATTACTTTTCCTTATTTTCTCCTTCACGTGTTTATAGTGTTTCCAGCCTTCTCTATTGTCTCCACTTTATTACAGAGGAATAAAAGAAGGCACAGCTACTAAAGTCTTAATCTTGTTGACGTGTAACCCATATCTTTTAACAAATCTTCATTGCTGTTTTTACCCATCAACAGCTTCCAAATTCTATATTTCAGAATCTTTGAGAGACCAAGTATGTTGTATATTCAAAACTCCCACTGCTGTAGTTGATGAGAACTGTAGTTTGTCTCAAATACAATTTATCTCAAACTTCTACAGGGTACCTGAAATAGACTGTTGAACTGATGTTTAATGTTTGAGTCTGGAAATACTGATATATATTTTTATGGCTTTAACCAAGTCAATGGGCTAACACTACCATGAATATAGTCACTGCATACGGATGACACAAGGTACAGGGACTGATTTTTTTGTGCTAACATTGTCCATTCAAATGATTTGTCTCGAAGAGATTACCAAGTCTGCTAGAGGTAGGAATTATCAGAGAACACGCACTGCTGTCCTCCACAGAATTTCTGTAATGTATGAACCATAAAGTAAGGTATGGAAGGACATAAAATTTTAATTTTACGATTTGGGAACACCAAGAATATAAGTTCAAATCTTTACAGTGACATTGCTATATGAAGCAGTACAGATATTACAAGCTAAATAAAAAAAGCTAAAGCAAAATCAATTGCTCTAGAGCAGGCTTTCTAAGCATCCTATGTGGATGTTATCTACTTTGCAAAATGGAAAGTTACTTGGCAGTTTTGCATTTGAGTTCCTAACTACTGACACACAGGCTGTTTGGTCTGCTTTTTAGAAAAACACTCCCTGCGGAGTATCAGTGAAAAGCATATGTTCAATAAAAGATGCTTTTACAAGAAATCTGTATTTTTTCACTTAGAAGTTGTTACTAAGGAAATAAAAAGAGAAAACTTTGTATTGAATTTTAAAAGCGCTTTAAAGTTACCCCGTGAGTGAATATAAACATGTAATGCTTTTCTTCAGGAAAGCCTGCAATGATAGTTATGTTCCTTATAAATAAGTACTTTTATCTGAATTTACTGTAACCAGTCAAGACACAAATAACAAAGTATAATGTTAAGTTTGTTAGCCCAACTTACCAAGCTGGGAATGGTGACTTTAAGGACAGCCTTAGGCCATCACTGGTTCATAATACATAAGTGGGTGGGTTCAAGCCTCACAGATGGTCCTCTGAGATGCAGTTCCCTTGCTGTATTCCTGAGGCATGTGGGCAAGCAGAGGTCGGTATTTCTCTTTCTGCCTGTGTGGATGGATGCATGGATCAAGTTGACATCACACTAGGATATAAATGAAACAGATAACAATCACCCTAGTGCATTTTAATCGACTACCAACACTAGATATGAATCAAAATCAGGGAGTGTAATGATAGGATGAGGGGTAACAGTTTTAAACAGAAAGAGGCTAGGTTTAGATTGCATATTAGGAAGAAATTCTTTACTCTGAGAGTGGTGAGACACTGGAACAGGTTGTCTAGAGAAGCTGTGGATGCCCCCTGGAACTGTTCAAGTCCTGGTTGGATGGGGCTTTAAGCAACCTGGTCTAGTGGAAGGTGTCCCTGTCCATGGCAGGGGGGTTGGAACTAGATGATCTTTAAAGTTCCTTCCAACCCAAACCATTCTATGATTCTATGATTCTCTTCTATTCTATGAAAGTTAAACTCTAAGCTTTGGTCATGGGAAACAATTTTCTATCACCAAGCCCTCTAGTAGAGTACTCTGTATCTCCATTTTAGGTGCGAGTTTAATGACAACTAATCCCACTTGCTCTTTCTACAACTTGGTGGCTTTTATCTTGGCAGCTTGTTCTCACAGGCAATTCCCTTTATATATAACTACCCTTAAAAATATTTCCTTTATTTCTGTGACTCTTAATTGGGAAGTTTCACAGTCGATTTATATTACAATGACTTATTGTTCAGCTGCTGAAATTCAGCAATTTAATCATATCTTAGGATGTATCAAGATCATCATACCTGTCATCATTCTTTAATTTTTTCAATGTATAAAATGCATAACAAAGGCTTTACATAGCACATCACTGCATAATAGGACATAAATCAAATGAGATAATGTAAAAAAAAGAAAATAAAATACTAGAGAAAACCTGTGAATTAGAAGTTAGAAAAAAAGTTTTTACATTACAATGTTTTAAAAATTTTTTTTTTCTTTCTGCCTTCCAGTATTTCTGAGCAACATTAAAGGTGATAAGGATAGAAGAGCAAAGCATTTGTTTCCTAATAATTACATATAAATAGTCAGAGGTTGGTACTTTGTGAAGAGTCTTTAGCTGTGAAGTGTCTTTTGGCTTAGTGACTGAACATAAAATATATATGCATCATACATTTTGGTACCTTTCTGTCACTTTTTTACTCTTTCAGAAAAGACACAGGCATGCACAAAATGCTGAGACCCACAAATCCAGGCAACAGGGTATATTTTCAACAACATTAAAGCTTGCCATAGTTTTCATCTCTGATCTGGCCAATGCACTATTTATATCACTCACTTTTTGGGGAAGTACTAAGTTAATGACAATTCTTCTGGTCTATTTTCTTCCTCACAAAGTTGTTAATTGAGACCAACCAATTTTTTAACTCATGCATTTCCAAAAGCAGTGGAGGAAAAGGAGCCTTTGTGGGTCTCATGTTCAGTATTAATACCTGCATTTAAACATCTGATTGATGGTGCAAAACCTTCTGTTATGATACTGTTGTAATTGATGGTGATCTAGAACTCTCCTTTTTTTCTTCTCTTTTTTTTATGATGACACACTAACTAGTCTATAATTCATCTAGTTACAATATGTTTAGTTGTGTCCTGCTATGATGCCCGAGTTTAAAAAATGATTGAACATTAGAAGCAGCAGGATACAAGCTTATCATTAAAAGAGTTACTGAAATTGTTTCTAGGACCATCTAGCATTAAATCCTGGCATTAAAATGACTATCAGTTACCTACGTGACCTCTTTTTCCAATCCCTGTTCACTTTTTAGCATCTCTAATGCCTTGGACTCTTATTTATTTGCACAATATTGAACTATGTAATTGAAAAATAAATCAGTATCTTAGGAATAACTGTAAGTCTATGGCCAGGCTAAATTTCTCTTTGAAAATGTTAGGAAAATAAGGACTGCTTTTAGCTTTAAAGACAAAGGTGGAGCTTTTGCCCCAACTGGTTATACCATTTTTCTGAACAAAATGATGAAATCTTTTTGCACTTTCCTCACCAACAATAACATCTCTGAAGGACTGTAACAAAGATACTTGAATTTTTGGAAAGAAAAATGAAAAAAAACAGTCTCCCAGCATAAGACTTTCAAAGAAGTAGTCTGGTTTGCATCACTTCATATTTCCAGTTCTTTCTTTTGTAGGTAATAAAAACTAAAAAAGCACTTTTAAAAAAGAGTGTATCCACCTAAAAAAATCTGTAATTCCTTCAAATCAGAGACAGTTGGGCCAAGATATTTCCCAAGATTAAAGTTTATGTTTTTAAACCTGAATTTCTTCAATTTGCATCTGAAAAATTGCAGGATTCTACTCCAATGGGAGAAAATTTAAATTTTCCTACTTACCATGCATGCTTCTGCAGTCATAAAGCCATTTGCTTTTGTTTATTATTGACCTTCTTTGGAGGGGGGGGAGGAAGAGGTAATATGTTCTGCAAGAAAAGTGTTCTGGAAAACTCATTTTGCAGCAGTACAGTTGGAATAACAGCATTGTAGTCTAGGACTAGGAGTCACAAATGAGATAAACTCAAATCTGCGTTTTAAAATCAAAAAATTATACAAGGTCAAGAAACAGTGGAGAAGTCAAATCTGAAGGCCATGTTCTAGGGCAGGAAGCCCAGGTTCAAAGTAAGATTAAAGTAAGTTTATTGCAGATCTGTGAATGAGAGTTGAACTGAATAAAGAACTACAAGATAGGAAGATCAAGAGATTTTGCATACAAAACCTCTAAAATCTAGCTGCAATTCCAAAGATAATTAATAACTCAGAATAAAAGATGGATATATCTCTGTTTTATCATAGGTAGGATATTTATCTGAAAATCCAGTTTCCTATGATCCTAAAGGATTCTCATGCACTTTTGAGAGCGGACACTGTCACAGACAGAAACTTGAAAATTACCTAACTTTAGCCATAGTTTACAAATTCTCTGGTTTAAGCCTGTATTTGTACATAACCAATCATTAATGGATTAATTGGAATGTGTTTGTGTTGCTTCTAGGAGTAAGAGTGTGAGGTTTGTTAGAGAGTGGTTACTGAAATTGAACAAGTTAGCACTTCTTCATTCGCAACAGTGAATACAGTGAATGTATTCCGCTCTGCTTTGTTGTACTGATTTCTCCTAAAGGTGCTGACAAGGATGTTGTTTTACTGACAATGGACACCACAAATGAGGCAAGCTAAGAAAAATCACAAAAATTTAAAAGAATAGCCTATTACAGCTGCTATTCTGCTCAAAGTAACATGAAGAAGCCCTTAGAGAACTGAGCACTTCAGAATTGTATGATTTAAAAAGAATGCATGAATAATAAATACCACCCTTAGTCTTCTTTTGTTAATCGTGTTTCCCTTAAATACCAAAGGTATATTGAATGAGTTCTGTCTGCACACAATGAGCCTTATTCTCATTTACTCTACTGCTTTCTTACTTCTCACACAATGTAAAAGAGTATCTTTGAGATGCAGATTACAGAAAATTTTCCCTCATGATTCATGGAGTACGTTATAGGCCTGCATTTCATCTGGTTTGCATGTTATATGCTCACTTAAAGTAGTGTGCAATAAAAGTCAAGTAAATTTGCTTCACTCAACAACATCCATTCACATCAGAGAAACAGGCTTTTTGAACTCAATATAAAAAGAGGCTGGGAAATATAACAAACTTTATATTTACCTGGCAATAATCAGAAATTGAACCAAAATATTAGCTGATGATAGATAGATCTTAACCCAATAAGGAAAATTAATTTCTCCAACAAGTTAAGAACACATAAAAATGGGGATATAAATCTTGACATAGTCTTAAATACTGCTTCTCATTAGAAAAACACAATTACTTATAGATAACATTCTATGTATTTAATATAATTTCTGTACGGCTTTGTCAGTTTTCAGCTACTGCTCCCTAACAGACTTGTCAGTCATTCTCTCACTGACTGAAGATTCAGCAGCAAAAGAACCAGGCTTCCAAGCTGGCAGACTGACCCACAGGTTCCTATATCCAGTTTTCATATTTATTCACAATGACTAGTTCTTCACTCCATGGCTTGTAAAAAGTGCTCTTTGAGGGAGCTGCTCATGAGAGGGTGACAAAATCTAGGCCCCTGAAGAAATAACTATTATTCTCCTCTATTCTAATGAAAACTACTTTGTTACATTATTCTGTAAATAGTGTGATGGAGGGAAGGGAGAGGAAATTATATGGTGTAATGAATCTATTCAGTGTATGCCTTTTTTTTTAATTGTTTTAACTTCTCTGGCAGACTCCTAGAGTGACTAGCAAATTAACAAGCCAAAGCCAAAGTTAAAGAGAGATATTGTCCAGTTTTGTGAGTTTCATAATCTTGGCTCAATCTCTAGAAATCTTCTACATTTTTGCCTGAAAACCAAGGACTACCTTTGGCCAACTCATAGCTCTCTGAAACAGGGTGGGTGTGAAAGGACTGCTGAGAACTCTGCTAACCATTATACAACATAATTTCTACAATATCTTTTTAATGTGTTAAATTTGATAGTCTGCATTTAGTTATTGTAGAGGAATTCTTCCCTACACGCACATACTGTCCCCATTTAAATTGTCTTCAAATCAATGTGTCTCTTTGAAGTCAGTTGGCTTGCAGGCATTATTCATTTCGGGGTGCGAGATGGAGGTGGATCAATAGAGCTCTCTCATCTGTCTCCATCTTTTCAGAAAAGCACACTGGATTACTGTTCGAAAATGAGAAAAGAAAGGATGGATGCATTATTCCTTTAGAACTTTGCCTTGTTTGTTTTTTCCCCAGTGCAACAGTAAATGATTGTAGCACATCATGCAAAAGTAAATTTTCGGTTTTGAGCTTTACAAGGCCTTTAGCTGTGTACAAAGCCAGAAAAAACACCCTCCATTATTTTTGTTCATACAAGAATGTAATTTATTATGCAATCAATTGCTAGTTTACTTAGAAAATTGTAAAAGATTTCATTGGGATACGTATACAGAAGTAGTAAAGCAGAACTGCTTGGGATTTTTTCTCCCTTCTTAAAAAAAGTAGTAGTCTTAAAATTGAAGGCACATGATTTATTTCCTGATTTCAGTGTCATAGAACTGAGACATTCATGAACAAGCATGAGTATAGGCAGAGTTACCAGAGATAAATTTGAAGGTGATTTTGCTTTTGCAAATTATTCAGTTGATAATTATGGATTCATTCTCAAAATTAGCACAGTATTACAAGAACCTCCTATCTTAAAGTTACTTAACTTTCTCCTTCATCAGTAGCAATACAACATATGAATTATCCCTGTGTATGTGTCAATACTGACTAAGAAGGACTTCAGTTATCTTACAAAATTCATTAAAAATTTTACTTCTGTGATGATGGAAAAAGAAGTTATCAAGCTTTGTCAACTTTCTTTTTGACTTGCACAAACCTTAGAAAAAACTGTTTTTCTTTATAGAACAAGAGTGTTATGGGTGTTTTAGAGGGTCTCTATCTTCTACGTAGTTTATGTTTCTTCTTGTGACAGCACAAAAAATAGTATATTACAAAGGTTTACGTATTGTTACAACTGAACATATGTACGTATATTTCAGTTAGGGGATTAGAGACTGCTATGATGAGAGTGTTTAGAAGACTGATAAACCAGGCTGGTTTCAAACGTCAAGAACAAAACTTTAACAGATTCATTCATTCATTAACAACACACTGCATGCTAATGGTTTTATCCTACACATTAATAATCATTACCACTATGTACTCATCACTTACACAAAAGTGTTACTCCTTAACAATTATGTCTGAAGTCAGCAGTGACCACACCATATCCTGGAGCTGATACCGTATGGGTCACAATGATCACCATAGTCCTTGGTGGTCCTGAGGTGCCAAGGTCAGGGTGACCAGGCTGGAGAGTCCTTTGGTCAGACAAATCTGAGAAGAGACACCTGTCTTCACCCTTCCTCAATCACTGTTGTGTTTTAACCTTCTCACTTCCCCTTTCCTCACCAAACACTGCTTATCTTGCCTTTAATTTTCCCATTCATCCTTCTGGAGTATTTGGCAGGGTGTCCTACCCATTGGCAGTCCTTTCTGCTCGTCTTGCAGCTTCTCAGATGCCTTCTCCCTTCACCTACACCCATCTATCTTAACCCCACTGATGGTCACAATGCTCTCATAATTACATAAAATGCTTATACATTGTGTCTGGCTGTATCATCACAGTGTTACAAAACATTTTCATGCGGTTGCTGGTTACAATATTTTAGTATGTATATGCTAGTTTTGGTTGTATCCTGATTAACACACTTAGAAATTATAGGTGGTACCAAAAGGCCGCTACTTCAGATACAATATCAAGGAATTCAATTTGCCATAGTTGCAGAATACAAGGTTCTTTATGCCCTTGAAACAAACTTAACTTACGTTATGCATTGAGTTGCCATTACCTACAAAATTTCAAAGATTTTGTGAAACATTTGTCACTATCTGAAAATGTGTAGCTCTTTTTTTAAATGTTCAACTCATCAATAATTCCTAACTATAGAATGCAGTGAAAATTAGAGTTAATTTATGGCCCTAAACTCTTCCAAGAAATGTACCATGATATATTAGACTGTCCAAACACATGGACATTGGCATTTAGATGAAATTATACAACAATTAGTCTATAAGCACAGAAAGGAAAACAGATTTAAAACAAAATCTTGAATAATTAATATGATTAAAAAATGGTGTACATATATAAGAAAAGAAAGGATGATGTTGAATATTGCTGCAATTTTTAAATAGGATTGAAATGTGATTTTTTTAAAAATTGACATAATTAAATATGCAATGTAGAGATTAAAAAATTTTAAAAAGTATATTAGTACCTCCTTTTACTATTATTTTTTCACTTTTACACATATTTTATCATTTAGGTTTCATCCTACTTTCTGATTTTCAGGAATATAATCTCTGTGATGAAGGATCTTAAAACATGTGATGTTGTTTAATTAACTTATAACCCCAGTGAAAAATAGACAAGAATTATGCATATTTTACAAGATATGAACCAATACTGATACCAGTTGTGGTTTTTTGTCTGAAGAAGAGATTTTATAAGAATAAGAAAAATGCAGTTGCATTGATTGTCTACAATATTGTGCATTTGGAACACTTTTTCATATTTAACCAGTCCTGTGTATGTTTAATTAATTGTTAGTAAATACAGTTCTCTGTTTATTTCTCATGGGTTTTTTTTTCCCCTTCACATTTCTTCAGTGTTTCCTAGAAGGAGTTAAAACTTACACACCCTTTACAAAAAAAAAAAAAAAAAGATATTACACTTTTTTTATTTCAACCAACAGATAAAGATGACAACCAATGGAATGACAAAGTATGCTCTACAAGAATTTATGCCAAATGTTCAAGATTTTAGACGTTATTAGTTCAGACAAAATATGCATATGTCCAGTTCTTAATCTAGGCAAGAGAAATAGGAAGTACTACATATTTCATATGATGATAAGGATGAGATAAAAAAGAAATGCAATTTCATCTGTTTTCTCAGTTCATTTGTTTATGTGACAGCAGCTAGCATTAAATGAAAAATTATTTCACTATTTTGATGTATTTTTATTATACACTTTCCTGGAGAAGCTCTAAAGTACCACTTAAGTAGTGTTTATCATAACTGAAGAAGAGTACTCTTTTAAAATAACACAGTTAAAAAACGAAAAGAAATCCATAGTATTTTTTTAAATGGCATGCACTTCAGGATAACAGTGAATTATTCATTAATAATACGAGCTGTTTCTGTGCTACAGAATTTGATGTAAAATTAACTCTGTCCCTATATATATATATATATATATATGGTTAAATCTCTGAAGAAGCATGAAGAATTTAAAGATATAAAAAACATGGGAGCTGAAAGTAGCTCACTCTCTGTGCAGTAGAGGATCTATTCTACAGGAAAGGAAGAGCTTCAAGTTCAAGGACTTTCAAATCATCAACTTTCATGAAACATTAAACTCACTTTAAATGTATATTTCTGAGAAGAAGAAAAAAATAGATTCTTAGAACCATCTGCAATCAGATTTTGTTAAAATTGATGGAGGGTGATTTTGCATAGGAATGCAAAAGAAAGGCTACCTGGGTGCAAATTCTGTTAGAATTTGTATTTGGTGGATACTTCTAGCTGAAGTTTTTGTTACATGCTGAAAGTGAGTCAGAAAAACTGTTTATACCTGTATTAGGTACCTGGTTGTTATCCCAAAATGGTACTTCTAATAAGGAGCACCACAGCACTGATATACAAATTGCCACCTGCTGTGACATCATTACAGCAAATACAGGGGTGGTAATTATGGGAATGATAGAAAATAAACATGGAAGTCCTGCTGTTTCCAAACACCTGCTGATAGGTAGAATGCCTGCTGATACTTTCCTTTTAACATCATTTTTTGTTTTGTTTCCACCTTTAGAAGTAAGCAAACATTGATGTGTACAGCTTAAGAAGTCCTGTTGAAGTGGTAGACCAGATTAGGAAGCATATTGCAACATGCGCTTGGATCCATAGCACTTGAGTTTAACCTAAACACAGCCTTTAAGAGGAGCGCACAATGAAGTGCTATACAGACAGAGGATAATTCCCAGACTCAGAGAAGGCGAATGCTGATGAAAATTACCAAGTTGTGAATTAATGAAGTGCCATATAGATAGTCAAATTTAAGCTGGTGGAACAAGATTTCTAGTCTGTAATGTAATTTAAGTGGTACCTATGGTAATCTTTTATAACAGAGGTTCAAAACAAGACAGTTGGAAACTAGTAACATTCTCCATGTATTTTTGATAGGTTTTTCCAATTGCATATGCTTGAGATGAATTTGTTGATTTAGTTTTTTATTCAGTTCAAAAAATACTAGTGAAGGGAGGTCAGTATTTCACAAGGTTTGGTTCTTTTTCTGTTACCTTAGCGTGGGAATGTATAGACACAGGAATCTGGGTAGTAGTATACATCAAGCAAGAGGCAGGGCTTTATGGGGAGAGCCCAAAATATGCATGGTTGTTGCATTCTTCTAAAATTCAAGATATGTCACATCTACTAATACTTGGAGTTTCCAAATGCAAGAGACATTGAGTATGAAGCCATGTCTTTTCATCTTTTAACTTAAAGGTAGCAAGAAAATGAAGAAATAATAAATATCATGACAATAATATAGAAATTAAGTACGTTATGACTAGAACAGTAACACTTCTCCTTTAATGACTATTTCTTATATAAGAAATATTTCTCTTTGTAGCTCACTGAAATAATTTTAAGTTTGGATATTAATTATTAGCTTTTAATATCATTAACATCTCAATGCCAATTCAAATTCAATAAAATTAATTATTATGACTTGTAGAGCTGGTATTAAATGGCAGAAGCAGTAAGAAAAATGGAATAAGAAATCAATTAAAATATTAAATTTGAGATTTGTACAATTGGTCAGGAAAAGACAAGGAAACAGTCTTTTTATATTTTATAAATATCAAATATTGCTTTTTATCTTCTGTTCTGTTCACTTTCTGTGTCTCAGTGCTGGTTTTCTTCTACTCCAATGTAGTGTTTCTTGTCTGTTAAAATTCTGATTACATCCCTTCTGATATATGAACACAGATATTATTTTCCATCTCTGGCCATGCTAAATTCAATCACATCACTGACTCCTCCTTCCTGGCCATACTGTCAATCTAATTATTGCGTCAACTTCACGTCTTGCATTTTGCTGGTCTTGATGACTTAATTGCATTTCACTTGCACTCTGTAAAGTGTATCTTAGATGTAAAATAAATTTTAGAGAAGAGTCATCTTAGACTGCATTCCTTACTGTGAGTTACAAATCTCCTATCCTCACACAAGCCTTTAAGATTTACTCTTTTTGGTACATATTTCACATAAAAAATGATGAATCTGATAAATACTCAAAAGTACTAGCAGGAAATGTTCAAGGTGGGGTGGAAGATATAATTTCAAACAACGTAATACTTTTTGTGTGTTTGTCTGGAGTTTTCAGTCGTGAAAACAGAAGGAATAAAATGCAGAGCCATTCAACCTTATGGCAAAATTTCATTTTCTTAAAATGGTATGAACTTTTTTTTCTTTCAATTCAATGGAGTGCAATAAGCGACTCTCTTGTAGAAGTAACCGTTCCTTAGAATGGGCCTGTCTCCTGTGATGATAACATTTCATAAAAGGACATATATTTCTGATGATGCAAACTTTCTTGTTTATCACTTAAATCCCAGTTATTCTTGGAAATAATTTTTCAGAGCTTCGAAGAAGGGCAACGCCATAAAGAGAAGATAAAGCTGAACTTGGAAGGATACAGTATCTTAGTAGCTGATTACTTTGGATATGACGGACTAGTCTTTCTTGGTATGTGCTCCCTGATTCTATGCGTATATTGGATTAAGATATGCTGAAATAAATAGAAATAAAATCTCATTTAAAGTATACTTAATAACATAAACAAACAAGTACACAAAAGTAATCAACAAAACAGAAAGTAAGTCAAATATTTTTCAATACCTGAAAAAGTTCTGGCTTTAATGACAGACAGAGGACTTAGTGTGTTATCTTTTGCACTCAGATGGATGATGTTTTATGTTGCTTTCTTCTTTTCTTTCCTACTTAGTTGACAGGTCTCTAATTGCCCAATATGCCCTGTTAGAAATAAACTTTCTGCTTCCTATGGACCATTAAGCTTCAGATTTGTCCCTGATGGCATGCCCTTATTCATCTTCTCCCCAGCACTTTTTGCAGTGTCTCGGCTCTCCTGTAATGACTATGGTAGTACCAACTCATTATCTACTTGTTTTGCCCATTCTTTGCTCATTATATTATTACTGTTTCCCCATAAACGTCCTTGGAATATTAGTTCTGTGTTTTCCCAGCAGAACGTTTTTATGTGTGCAGCTGGTGAGCTTCCTTCAGAAAACCTCAAGCTTCCTCTCTGTTGCTGCACTACTCCAACAGTTTATTCCCTATTTTGACATGAAACAAGTACACACATAAAGGTACTCTGCTGGGGCTGCCTGCTGCCTCTCAACTGGAGATGTAAAAACTCAGCAGGAAAGGAACACCAGCTTCAAATTTCTTTTTGTTGCCCCCAACTGTGCAGGATGTTGCCATGCTGTTAAATCCAGCTGACTTTCTGGAAGATGTAAATTTGCCAAGATCTGAGAGGGCTATGATCTTCCAAGTTCCTGATGCTACATGCCACGGGAAGTCATTCCTATTCTTACCGCTTGCCAGTTGTCAGTCTCCTCTGGCTCCTTTCCAGCCCTTCTCATTTACTCTAACCGACTACAACCAACACTAGACACATTTTCTTTCTTTCAGTTTCAAAAATCAGTTTGATTCCAATTTGTTCGCGTATCTTCCAAAAAAGTGTTGTATAAGCTGCAAATACACTTCTTTTTACCAGATCATCTTTTTAGGTAAATTTTCCATTCATATAAAATTGTCCCCTAGGACTAACACAGCTCATATTAAGCATTTTCCCCAGGACACATCTGTAGGTTAAAACTGTTTCTTCAGTTTCAGTTGGGCATGTTACTTGCAGCTATTGAAACAGAGTACGCATTTTCATTTTTGTGTTTTTTCTCATTAGATGAGTGTTCTTCCTATTATTTTTCCCCTAGTTCTTCCTATTTCTGACAACTCATTCTCAAAAGAACCACATGATGTAGCTTTGTACAACATTTCAAGCTACCCCATGCATAGCTTTTATTATTATTTAATAATTTCAAAACTGATTGTGTGTATAACCTAAAAGGGGTGGGGGAGAATGCCGATTTGTACAACAGCCATATATCAATGATGCAGGCAGTAAATGTAGCTAACAACAACAATGAGACTTATCAAATATGTTCTAATACCGGACACATTTGGTAAAAACACTAATCACCTTTTAAGAAGGAGAAAGGAGGAGTAAATTCACTGAATCAGTTATGTCTTCATCACTAATGTTCCTATTTGTTACATTGTGTAAGTGTGTATTAAACTGATCTTAGAATTGTTTTAATCTAATTTCTTCCATGCTTGAGATGGTTGGGCTTTCTCTCTTTGATAAGGTATTCCAAGAATTATTGTGCTTCAGATGATATGACTAAACTGAAAGGGTTTGGGATAAGCATAGCACTGTCGATTATAGGTGTTACAAGCCTAAGAATTATGGCTAGCTTGCTTCTTGCAATGGGGTATTTCCATTTTGTGGCCATAAATGATTTAAGAAGCATGTTGGAGTCCATGTCACTAACATACCTATTCAACTCAAAAATGAAAACAAATGTTCTTAGTTCAAAACCCATTTTTTCCTCTCTAAGAATAAGAGGGGTAACAAGTGTTCTTTGTCATAGCTGTAAGCAGTGAGATTTTGTCTATTGTTTTAATTTTGAAAATAATTTAATTTATAATTGTATTTTGGCTATATTATAGACCTATGTTTTCAAGAAAATACCTGCTGATGTCATATCACTAAATCAAAGACAGAATTAAGCAAATTTGGCTCCAGCTTTACGTACAGTAGCAATGCAAACCTAGCAGACCATAGCCAAGAGGGCAACTTGTAGAAGACAGCAAGTGGTGCAGAGGACCTGGCAACAACACTATGCATGTTCCCATCTCCTCCTTGGGACTAACTGTATTCTGTTTACATAGCAGGGATGCACTTAGCACATGGAGTGCACTAGGCCATGCGTTGGAAATTTATTTTGTTCCTTAATTTCATCCAGCAGATACCCAGGTCATGTGTTCTGAAACTGCTCTAGACTGGGAATGAAAGCAGAGCAAGTAAGGACAATCGGGAAATTTGTTTCAAAAGTCCAAAAAACTGGTGCAACTTTACTGATCTGAAAAAAAAGGAATTAACAAAATCTAACAAAATGAAATCAAGTGGATAGTCTCAAACCATTTCGTAAAAAAACCAAGTACAGTGGAAAGTACAGTAATAACCATTGGTATCTTACAAACTGACTGTCAGCGAGAATTCTCTATCAGCACACTCAGGTTGTGCTCTGCACTGAAGTTCTGAATTTGCCCCTCTGATGGGGAAGTGTGACAGCTGAACACCTCCTTGCTATGTGCTGTCACTGGTAGCCTTTGATAAGCCCCTGTGTGAACCAAACATGATATATCTTTGAGCTCACCTGTGTACTTGCCACAAAGTATTTCATTTCCATTTTTCTCATTTGGATAGGTACTTTTTGTTGTATTTATTATGCTATACATATTTTAAAGCTATACAACAAAAGAAACCAAATGACAACTTGCTTATCTGCAGAATCTTTACTTCCAGTGATGATGACACATTACTTTTTATACAGTATACTTTCATATACTGAGTACATGGTGTCTGTGGTCTTTACAGATATTGGGACTGTTTACAACCAAACTTTATGACAATTTCAGATAAAGATTTGTGAGTCTGTGTGGACTTCAGAGGTCTAGAGATCTAAAGTAAAAATATTTTTGTATGAGAATGAAGATTCCAGCCATCAGCACTTGAACCAGGATTTTATTTTTTTTTTTGCCTGCATAGTAGAGATTGAATAGTGGAATTACATCCTAAAGCACTATTCTTTACTTATTAGCAAAGTTTTGGGTTGTTTTTTGGGGGGTTTGGTTTTGTGGGTTTTTTTCAATCTCTTCCTATTTGGTGAGCAGCCATGTCTCAGATTTATATTCTCTTCTGAGTTCAGTTTAAGTCCTATATTACAATTCATTTAATTTACATATTCTGCAAAAGTTTTATAATGAGATCTCATCCAATAAAGAACAAAATGTGTGACTGAAGTACTACTGTTGTGACAAAAGGCTAAATCCATAACAAGTGCCCTTTGCAGTGTTCCATTCTACTGTTTCACACTCCAATAGCTTTAACCCAATTGCTTGAATTGTATGTCAGATGCATCAGGATCTTCATATGCCACTGACAGGAGACCAGTGAAAATTCTTGTTAACTTTGGTGAAAATTGAATTTATCCCCATGCAAATGGGTTTTGTAGCCACTTGACAAAACTCTGTGGCATGTTACAAGCATTTTCTGTTAGCTAGAATAGAGTACTGGGCATCACATTTTTTTAAGATGTTATTTCTGTCTTTTTTATTAATTTGCTGTATGATTTTGCTTATGTCTAATTTTCTATGCTCAGTCTGCTTATCTGTAAAAAGACTATAAAACCTCACTTACCTCAAAAACATCATGTAAGGGTTAATTAATGTTTCTATGATGCTTTGAAGTCTACAAGGAAAGTCACTGTAGAAGTTGGAATACCTTTATCATTATTGACACTCTTACTACTTACAGTAGTTTGCACTATTTTTTCTCTTTGTATCTAGGAGCTCTCGATCTCTCTTACCAAAAAAAAGAAACCCAAAACAAACAAAAAAAAACCCCAAACCAACCCAACCAATCAAACAAACTTAAAAGTCACATACTAAGGATGTGAGCAAGATGTATATTTAGCAGCTTTTCACCCTATTCGTGTGGCTCTTCATCAATTTGCCACAGGGAAACATCTGTTGCTACATGTCACCTCTCCTGCCTCTTCCCCTATCCAAAGTTTTCTATCTTCTTGCTTTTGTATCATCCAATGGTATTCTTTATTTTATCTGGTTTGTTATAATTTAATTTCTAATGTTTTGCATGCACTTCCTTTAGTCACTTGCTCATTTTTATTAGGTTTTTCATTTTGCTGTCATTTTGTCACTGTTTCACCAGCCATCTGGCCTGCTAATTTTCCTCTGACTTTTAGTACTTTCCTCATCATTGCCTCATGTACATTGGAAAGAAGTGATTACATCCTGCTGTCAGGCTTGTTTGGAATTTTTTTTTTTTTTTTTCACCACAAGTACATCTTTCTTTATCTTACTGAGCTTTCCTTTGTGTAGCTGAAGTCATCAGGGAGAAAAAAAACATGTTTTCATAAAACTCCATCAGTTTTTTTATTAAAAGAGGGAAAATGTAAGGCAGAAAGGATAGTAAAGGGTATGTTTTATCTCAACTAAAGTCAAAAGTCTGCTTTGTAGAAAACAGGGTCCAAGGAAGTCCCTTGAAAGTAACTTTAATGTTCAATACAGATAAGCAATGATTTTAGGGTATGATTTAGACGATCTATTTTACACATCCATGCAAGCATGAGATAAATATCAACCTACTTCTTTCTACTGACTGTAGAAACTGTCTAGACTGTTAGCTTAGCTGAAAAAAACCTGCATTTGGTCAGATGAACCCCATACTCTGACTCTGTGTTCAGCTGTGAACATCCACGGCTGGTAAATGTTCAGAGAAGAACTGCAGGAATGCATCCAAGTAGGCCCAGAGTGTGTCAATTTTTTAAAATCAAGACAGTATTTTCAAGGATAAAGTAATTCAAGGAATTCATATGGTCTGTGTGGTTTACTAATCAGACTACATTGCCACAGTAAAACCTTCAGACTTTTACAGTTTTAAAAGTTACTTGTTTGTTTCAGAGATGGCAGAGAGTTGGGATGCCTCAATTTTGACTTGCTCAGGCTTTGGCTTGCTGAAGCATATTAGTCGTGATTTTAAGAAAGCTAAAAAACCAGAGCTTCTGCTGTGTTCAGTACTCCTGGAAATTAATCTTCCGCTACTTCAATGTGAGCTTCCAAATGTAAAGTAAGCAACACGTCAGTCTGCCCATATCCCAGTGTGTTGTTTGCTTTCATTGACAATAAGGACCCTGATTGATTTCCTGAGGCCATTTGGACATTTTTACACCGGTCTTATACGGTTCTAGGTAATGAATTTCTAGTTATTGCAAGATGATACCCTTGGTCCTTTCCATTTTCTTAACGCAATCCATTTTAATTGCAGATTTTGATTTTCTCTTTTGGAAGAATTAGAAATTGCTGTGTTTCTACAAAGATCCAAAACTACTATATGATAGTCAGTGGTGCATGTGTCAGGCCAGGGACACAAGTCCCATGGCTATTTCTGAGCTAAATAAATATTATACAGCTTGTGTGAAAGGGATGGAAATCAATGAACTAGTGCTCCTTCACAGATGCATCATCCTATGCCAAACAACACTAAACTTTCATTCTTGACAAAATTAATTGCACTCTCTCACCTGCAATTATGGTTTGTAGCCATCTATGTTGATGCCAAGTGGTTAACCACATTTTCCATGGCAATAAAACAAAGGGGTTGGAGTATATTTTTGGTTTTGGTTTGGGGTTTTTTGATAGTTATGAGTAAACTCTGTTAATGCGGCAAGCCATCAGGACTCACACTTGTTCTGGCCCAGAAAACACATAGTCATGGCACTGCGACTGAGCTAGTGAAGTCTACTTAATAGGCTTATTTGCTCATTCACTGTGCTGTGCTGACTGCAGTTGTACAACAATCTCTGGTCAGAGATGGCCCATGGCTTGGAACATGAAAAGCTTGTGCTGTCTTGGAAAAATACATCACTTTTCCTTTTGTCATAGGTTACAATCCCCTTTTTCACTGCAGCGTGTAGCCCAATTGGTTAGAAATAGTCACAGGAATTATGCTGCGAAACACCAGCAAAGTATTCTCAAGCTTTGTACCTTTATCTGTGGGGAGCATATTGATGGGGAGGTGGAAAAGAGAGAAGCATTTGCATCTGACCAGTAATGGCTGCTCCTGTCCCGTAGTGAGTGTGGCAGTACTTACCATAGATGAGGAGACCAAAAATGTCTTATACAGTAGAACCTGTGTTGTGTCTCATGAACGGGCTATTCTGCTTCAAAATTAAGAAAGGTTAATTAAACAAGAGGCAGGAACCAGTTCCTTTCTCTAAGCATTCTTTCACTTTAAAATCCAAGACACAGATTTGTTATTGATACCTGTGGTTCCTGGGACAGAAAAAGACAGATGCTGCATCTTTAACTAGAGTAGATCTTGGGAAGCAGGGACAGGGAGAGCCAGGAGGCAGTTGTGTGCTGGCCGCAGTTTTTAGGTCTTGTTACTAAGACTACCATTCAGCATTTACCTTGGCATTAAAACTTTGTTCCTGAGATGTTACTGTGGTTTGAATGCCATTATATGACCTGGCCAACCCACCTCAGTATTTGTCACAAGGATGTAGCTGATGTTCAAAACCTATATTAATGGTTCTGAACTACATCCTGCACTGCTGCCGCTGATGTTTGTAACAAGACATGGTGCCATTCACTCCTAGCTTTAACATCACTGCCTGCAAAATGTTACTCCAAGCATTCCTACAACTGTATATGTGAAAACATCTCACTTGCCAGAGAACATTTGACTGCTTTCCGATTATGTGATGATTAGCATTTTTTGATGAGACAGCTCTTTGCTGTTAAGGTCTTTGAAGCTGAAATTGTTTTTATCTTGGGAATATCCCATGACCATCAGAGATCCTCTTGGGAGAGCTGTTTCTTCTCTGCAATTTTCTATACTGCTCACCTCTTTTAATGAATTCAAAAACTTACTTGCTTTTTGTGAAATGTCTCAATAGCTAATTCAATCACTACATTTAAATGACACAGGAAAATATAAATAAATCAAACACTAATGTAAACCCAGGGGGAAAGAATGCTATTCATAGTGTGAACAGGAACATCTTTGACACAACAGGTAAATTCCTAGTAGAGATTACATTATATATATCACCAACGAGAATGTTTGTAATGTTTCCTTTAGTCTTCAAATTTTACAGATTTCTGCAACATTGACGTAGGAACTAGAATTGATACTGTGTACTGCTGTTCTCTATCAGTATCTGGAAATCATCGAGTAGTCTTTATATATTAGTGAAAATTTAACAAGAATGAATTATGAAAATATGCATTTTCTTTTTAAAATTTGGAAATATATTTGCTTCCCACAGCTGTGAATCATTGAACAGAACACTTCATAGATATATTTTTTAACTAAGTATGTATGACTCTGAAGGATATTTTTCCTTAAAGATAAATTTCCTTAAATGATAGACATATTCCTCCTAGGAAAATAATACAACTGCATGTTAAACACTGCCACTGTAACTAAAGCATGTTACCCTTTATATTGTCACCTTAATTTCACATCTCAGTATATCCGAGAATGTCTAAATTAGCTTGCTGCCTTGGAATTTTTTTGTATGATGCCATTTCTGGTGATCTTAATGATGAGAGGAAACGGCATAAGGAGAAAATATCTGTAACAGAGACAGCTAAATTAACACTACGTTAAATTTTTGTATAATTTTCTACTTCTTAGCAGCTTTGGAAATGAGTTGGATGTTTGAAAAAAGGAGATACTGTCTCAGGGTTTTTTTGGGGGGTGTTTTTTGTTTCTTACTGTTTGTACTTGCTTTATTTTGCGGTAGAACTGGGGAAAAGAAATAGGAAAGGGAAAGGAGTGGAATATGTGCTGAGTACTTCAGTTGCCTGACTGGCAAGCTATCTGGAGACATGAGGTGTCTCAGATGTCTTGGTCTCACTGTTGGCTGCAACCCTTCCTTGAGTCAGAGGGAGGGGGGAGAGGGAAATACTGAAGGCTTTTGATAGTCGGTGGACATGTGGCTGAGGCCAGGATTAGGCGTGTTTCAAGATGACTACTTGTAAAGAGCAGTTAAAGCTCAGTCTCTGTGTGCAAAGTAGGTAGGACAGTTTGGCTTTTTGGCCTTTATGACTTGCATCTTGAACTGGTTTGCAGTACAGGCATGTCTGACCTTAATTGTGAATGACCTAAAAGTACCGTTTCAGTGTATTTTCCTGTCATTGTACATCAATTCTGCAAATAAAACCATGACTATTTCTTACACAAGTTCTCCATTGGCTTTCTTCACTACAGTTTTATTTCTATAGAAATTTTGTTCTTGCTTTTCAATGCCTGCCGAAACAGCTATGTGATTTCAATTCAATTTTTCTATTTTTAAGTATAGTTCAGTAGTCTGAGAATAACATGACTATACCAGCAAGAGAATTGGAACATGTCTATCCTGTGTGAAAGAAAATACTTTTTTCCTGGGTCTCTCTAATTACATTTTCATTTTCAGGCTCATCTCTCTGGTTAATAAACAAAACATTGATTTACAAAGAAAAAAAAATTTAAATCACAGTAAAAAATAGTTTTGGATAAAATCATGAAATAGGATGTGTTTGGAAACTTTGGAAGTCACGTTCATTTAAAACAGAAGTTCATCTATTTTTAGATGTCTTAAAATTTTATTTTCATAGAATCATAGGATGGTTTAGGTTGGAAGGGAACTTAAAGATCATCTAGTTCCAACCCCCCTTCCATGGGCAGGGACACCTCCCACTAGACCAGATTGCTCAAAGCCTCATCCAACCTGGCCTTGAACACTTCCAGGGATGGGGCCTCCACAACTTCCTGGGCAACCTGTTCCAGAGCCTCACCACCATCACAGTGAAAAATTTCTTCCTGAGCTCTAATCTGAGTCTACCCTCTTCCAGTTTGAAACCATTACCCCTCATCCTATCACTACATGCCCTTGTAAAGAGTCCCTCTGCAGCTTTCTTGTAGGCTCCCTTCAGATACTGGAAGGCCGCTATCAGGTCTCCCTGGAGCCTTGTCTTCTCCAGGCTGAACAACCCCTACTCTCTCAGCTTGTCCTCATAGGAGAGGTGCTCTAACCCTCTGATCATCTTCGCGGCCCTCCTCTGGACCCACTCCAACAGGTCCATGTCCTTCACATGTTGGAGGCTCCAGAAGTGGACATAGTATTCCAGGCTGGGTCTCAGGAGAGTGGAGTAGAGGGGCAGAATCCCCTGCATTAACCTGCTGGCCATGCTTTTTTTGATGCAGCCCAGGATGCGGTTGGTTTTCTGGGCTGCAAGTGCACATTGCTGGCTCATGTTGAGCTTGTCATCCACCAACACCCCCAAGTCCCTCTCAGGGCTGCTCTCAATCCATTCTCTGCCCAGCCTGTATTTGTGTTTGGGATTGCCCTAACCCACGTGCAGGACCTTGCAGTTGGCCTTATTGAACTTCATGAGGTTGGCATGGGTCCACCTCTCAAGCCTGTCTAGGTCCCTCTGGATAGCATCCCTTGCCTCCAGCGTGTCAAGCGCTCCACATATCCTGGTGTCCTCAGCAAACTTGCTGAAGGTGCACTCAATCTCAATAGCCATGTTGCCAACAAAGATGTGAAATAGTACCAGTCCCAGTACCGACTCCTGAGGAACACCACTCGTCACTGCTCGCCACTTGGACATCAAGCCATTGACCACAACTGAGTGTGACTGTCCAGCCAGTTCCTTATCCACCGAGTCGTCCATTGGTCAAATCCGTGTCTCTAATTTAGAGACCAGGATGTCATGCTGGACAGTTTTAAATGCTTTGCCAAGACCAGGTTGACTTTTTTGCATTTGCACATTTGCATTTCAGCAAGCAATCATTAATCTCATTAAAATGTCACTTTAGCTACCATTATTCATATTAAATTTTATGCTTTTTTAGAAAAGCTACCTTGAAATTAGTTTGGCTGGTTAACTCATAAGGCACTTACATTTGTTGGCGTAGAGGCAGAATTTGATGGAAAAACATAGTACTATGTTTATGTAGTTGTCTAATCCTTCCATATACAGGTGGATCTGCTGTAGGTGGTAAAGTTATGTCTATACTTACACTGCCCAATGTTTTTCTCAATAATACTCTTATAGTCATTTATAAATTTGTCAGCTCTATTAGTAAGGTTGTCATTTTCCACATTGAGCATTTGTTGGTAATTTTAAAATGCAGTGATTTAATGTAATAATTTATGTCTTCTTATGCACAGCAACAAAAGCATATGAAATAATTTGCAATCATTTCATGTGCTTTGCTATTTTAACATCCTTTTATATACTTTGGTGTATTATTTGTCTTCTTTTCCTTTCCTAATGAGAAAGCATATGAAGTACAGTAGCTTTTATTTTTTTTAACTGTTTCTTTTGCCAATGTTTCATAGATATTGATCCAAATGTTTAATGGTAATGGTATCACATACCAATGTGGCATCCACAACAAATTCCTTGTAAATAAAATCCTCAGGTTTGGAAAGACACTTGGAATCACAGTAATTTTTGATACTTGAAACCAAAATGAAAGCAAGCCTCCATAAGGTGTCTCAAAATATTATCGCTGAAATACTTTATCATTTTTTTAAATAAGTATTTACATCCCCTTTATTCCACAATGCTGACTTGATTCTTGGGTTATATGTTTGGACAGAACTCTAAACGAGCAGCCACGTGTTCTTTACCCCTAAAATTGAATGATTTATTTTAGCCCCAAATAGGACAACCTGCTTGTTTAGTGTGTCAAGACTTCAGTCTTCCTTTTACTTGTAATGGGATTAATTACACTTAGGTGCAATAGGTACCAGCCTAACAGGTGAAAAACATTAAGCCATTAGTGTATGCAATCCTATTAGCATCCTTAATACCTGCTTCACAACTATTTTTTATAGTCATTTATGCTTGGACTCTCAGTTCCGAAGAGTAAGCAAAGGGTGTATCATCAAAGAGATGTTCTGATATTAAATTATTTGTCTACAAGCAAACAATATGTATGTCTTTTCTACATTCTACAGTAACTTTATGGTTAGCTAAACTTTTTGTTGTCTGTTTCTGGAGTTCAGAGCACTCTCTTACTGCTGATTTCTGTCTCTGTTTTGAAACTAAGATGTGTTGCAGGCTTGCCTGGATTTCATGCTGCACTCTACAGTTTTTGAAGTCTCCCTACGCAGATGATAGACAAAATCTCTTTTTTTTCCCCTTCCCCATGACACTGTGCTAAATGTGGCTACTCAGCTGTTTTATTTTCCCCATCAACAAACCAATTCAGTACCATTGTGGCTCAGTTATGCTTGTCAAGCCCAGAACCATGCTGGAGAAGGTGCAGTCACAGCATCCCAAGAAGAGCAGTAGAAGAAACGGACTCTTAAGACATAGTCTTCCCAGAGCTCTGGGACAGAAAAATTGAAGGCAAAGGAAAATCTATCCTAAAAAAAACATTTTCATGTGACAGAAATAATAATTTCTACAAAAATGTAAACAATCTAATTTCAGCCACTCAGAGGTGCTGTAAATTGCCAACAACCTGTAAAACATATTGTTTGTTTGGTTAAGGATAGTTCCGAGGTGGATGTTTGATGGGGGGGGAAAAAAAAAAAAAAAAAGAAAGAAAAGAATACTTACATTCAGGGTTTTAAGTAGATGCTTGGGATGTTATTTACTGCTACCTTTACTACCATAATCATAGAACCATANGCATTTCACAGGTAATGAGGCAGAGGTCAGTCATCGGGCACAATAGCCTTTCGAAGGAATAAAGAACCACACAAGTTCCTGTTATCTTGTCTTCACTGATGAAAAGCAGGGCTGTCCTGCCAACACAGGGCTCCCTCCTTATCTGCATCCTGTGCTGGCCCGGCGAGTCTCCTCTCCCTCAGCCTGCACAAGAGATAGCAAAGCCAGTCTTAATTGTTCTTTGAGCACCGAGACTTTACCTCATTATCCAAATTCTACACCATAGAATCATAGAACGGTTTAGGTTGGAAGGGAACTTAAAGATCATCTAGTTCAACCGCCCTTGCCATGGACAAGGTCACCTCCCACTAGACCAGATTGCTCAAAGCCTCATCCAACTTGGCCTTGAACACTTCCAGGGATGGGGCCTCCACAACTTCCCTAGGCAACCTGCTCCAGTGCCTCACCACCCTCAGAGTAAAGAATTTCTTCCTAATATCTGTTCTAAATCTACCGTCCTCCAGTTTGAAACTGTTATCCCTCCTCCTATCACTACACTTCCTGATAAAAAGTCCCTCCTTATCTTTCTTGTAGGTCCCCTTTAAGTAGTGGAAGGCTGCTATCAGGTCTCCCTGGAGCCTCCTTTTCTCCAGGCTGAACAACGCTGAATCTCTCAGCCTGTCCTCATAGCACAGATGCTCCAACCGTCTGATCATCTTCATGGCCCTCCTCTGGACCCACTCCAACAGGTCCATGTCCTTCATATGTTTGGGGCTCCAGAGCTGGACGCAATATTCCAGGTGGGGTCTCATGAGAGCAGAGTAGAGGGGCAGAATCCCCTCCCTCAACCTGCTGGCAGTGCTTTTTTTGATGCAGCCCAGGACGCAGTTGGCCTTCTGGGCTGTGAGCGCACATTGCCAGGTCATGCTGAGCTTCTCATCCACCAGAGAATTTGAGAGATCTGTACAAGACTTGTATCCTCTGTAATCATGAATGTGACTAGACTAATGTAGCATTGCTAGGTAGGAGTCCTTGAGATTTACATTTGATTTCTTAAATTTTCCCTTAGTTTGGAGACTTCAGGTTTTTCTCAACTATTTCAATATTGAGAAGTGCTCTGTCAAGATGCAGTAAATGTCATTTTGGTATTAGCAGTGGAAAATCAATCACAACAGAAATGAGCATGCTCTGTGAACAGCATTAGCAACAAGGGTCCAACTCATTTAATTAGCTACTAGTTCCCTAAAGGTTTGAATGTGTGAAATGTTCTATAAGCAGTGCAATATTTTATTATCACTTTACACAAGGTCCTAGCTAGGCGTAATGAGGGAAATGTGGATTTTCTCATAGGAAATTGGACCAAAAAACTGTTGTCAACCAGGAATCCTGGGAATTGAGTGGCTAAAGGGATTAGAAAAACCTTAAGTCTGACAACTTTTACTGTGGAATTATAGATTTATTTTTTAATAGACTTTGGCTCTAAATTCATTAAAAATGTTAATACAGGAAACAATTAAGAGCCAGCAGAAGGAACTGGGCAAACAAAGACATTAATCAAGGGTTCCTCAAAATGAAAAATCTCTTTAGAAATTATATGAAATATCATGTTGTAGCAGAGTGAAATCCCAAATTGTTCTCAAATGTACTGCAGAATAACAAAAGTCCAGATGGAAGAAGGCTTGAAGTACTGCATTCATTAGGGCTAGTAAATCATGCATTCTTTTGAGATATACTAAATTATGTTGGATCACAGTGTACATTACATTGTAAACTGAGTCTCTGAGAATATACATACATAATCGTAACTATGGGCTTGGCTACATAAATAATGAAAACCTGAAACCTAACATTACATTTCCTCCTTTGAAAATACATAAGTGAAATGTTGTAAAAAATAACCCATTTTCTTTCTTTTCCCCTTCTGATGAAGCTTTTTTTATGAATAATTCACAATATTTTCCACAGAGACGGAGAATGAGGATTATTCATTGGATTGTAACTGCGTACATTTCCTTTCTGTAATCAGCTTGGGACACTGAAGCAAAATGATGAGGTTGACTCAGGATCCCCTTTTGTATCATAGATATTAAGCAAATCACTTCTACTCAATATCCCGGTTTGTGTTCTATGACTTGAGAAAAAGAAATGTGTTCTGAATTTTCAGTTTAGCTTTACTAAACAATGCCCTTATGCCATTTTACAGAATCAGTGAGACTCAATCACTGAATCATTTTAGCCAATTTTCGTTGAAGAATATATAGTGTGTTGTGAACTTTGGTTTTATACTTCAGTGTTTTTATTACTAAAGAAATAAATGATGTAATGTTCTTACACTTCTCCCCCACCCCTTCATAGTATGGCAATTTCTAGTAATGTTGTTACTCTCTCTTTTTATGATGCTGTTGAATTACTTCTCTCTAGTCTTAAGGAGTTCCCGAATGATACTTCTAAACTAATCCTCTGCCTAGGAAGGAAACAAGAACTGTATTTTTCGGTATTAGTCATATTCTATCCATTTTTTTTTTTTACATTAAAGTAGTACACCTTCCAAAAATAAATCAAAATTATCTTTATTGCTTTCAACTCTCCCAGCAGATATGCATTGTGAACATCAAAGAAAGGATCATGAGTAAGCCACAGTTACATGATTAATGCTATCACAGAGGTCTAAAGAAAGAAAAGCCTAATTTGTCATTTTAGCTTATCTTCAAGAATGCTGACTTGATTTGATTGTTGTAACCTCAATAATTTGCCAGGAGATTAAGCCCTGAGATTCTGATGTTATATCTGAAAATGGGAACAAGCCTGCTCATTCTTTATGCATTTTGAAAAATGAACCCTTTGTCTATTTCCCTGCCAACACAGCCTTGTATTTCATTGTGCATTTATTAGTGTTTTGTTTTGCTGATTTTCATGTCACATTACTGCTTTCCCTAGCAACCCTCACCAAGCTTAAAGGATTTTATTGTAGGAAGTTATTTGCAAGACTCAGCTAAATTCTTCCCATTTTTAATTTAAGCTTATTTTACTGCAGTTTTAAAGTCTCAAAATACAGCATTGTATTTTTAAGAATATGTTATGTTATTTTATGGAGAACAGGTACAATGGATCAACTGGAGAGCTGCTGAGCATGTTTGGGAGAGGAAGACTCAATAGACTATACAAACAGCCAAAAGAAAATGATGGGTCCTACAGTTATGACAGTGAGGAACAAGGATCCTCCAATTTAAGCAGAGAAACTGCAGGTTTGAAATGAGGTGCAAAAACCTTTATACTTCTGGTCTCCTTTAGTTGCTTTCAATTTGCTCTATTTAAAAAATAAAAGTAATAAAAATTGAGCATCTTGATTTCATTTGCTTATGTATTTTCTTAATTTCAAAAGCTTTCCAGTCTTTTGGAACAGTTGTTTATACAAGGAAAAGTCTGGACTGAACCTCCTTTAAGTAATTTCCAGTGCAGTGTCATTTCAGACAGCAAGGTAATGGAAAAGGCTTCTTTTATATTTGTGAAAACCTGAGAGCCTCAAATAGGAGGAACTGAAAAGAGACATGGAAATGCCATAGGAGGATGATTAGTAAAATGAGAATAAGTGAGGTATGTGCTTGTTTCAGTGAAATCAAAGGGTGTAATGTGAGGTGCAACTATTGCCTTAATCCTTGTACGATTTAAGGTGTGGCTGTTGTTATTCTCCATGCCCTGTAGCACCATAGATGAGGTGTATCAACTCCATTTTTGCGGAATGACATTTGAAACACAGAAGGCCTTGTAGCAGGGCACCATGGGTAAGGGATCTCCCATGGCAACTCACTTTCCCAACCATCAGTGTTACAAATCCATAAATTCTTTTATCTCTAAAAGCACTGCTTAATGGTGTTCACTTCTCAAGTCTTTTGCTTGTGACTACAAGGGGTGGCAAAATGAAATAGAGATATTTTTAAATATTTGTTTCTAAAATGAGTATTACATATTGTCCAAGAATTTCACAAGATGTACTTTAAAATAATAAGTGAATAAATATATAAATAAATGTATTTAAATAAAAATAAGAATCTTGGAACTATGTTTAATTAACCAGAAGATAACTGAGAAATTACATAAGAAAGCCAAGATGTAGCGCACTATAATTATGAGTGAATAAATGTAATGAACAGATTTATCAAAATCCAGAAAGGTTCTATACAGAGTAAAAACTATAATGGGACAATTATTAATACTAGCTGACTGTAGCATCAATTTTTACAAGGGCAATGCTACAGATGAAAACTGAAAATTGTATGAACAGCTGATTATTAATCTGACTATAAAATAAACATTGGAAAAGCAGTTCTGAAAGGCCATTGTTCAATTACTTTATTGATTAGGATTAAGAAGACTAAATGATCAACAACACTGTATATGCTGTGAAAAATCTGGCTGTTGCAACATTTAGGAAGAGAGGACAGCTCAAATATATGATTTTAAACTGATATTTATACCTCAGTTCAACTTAATTACAATTTGTAGGTGTATAGAATTACCTAATCTCCATCTGCTCCTTCAAAAGCAGTAAAAAATTATAAGGATACCAAACATGTAAACTATTCCTTAATAATATCCATTTGGAACTCTTGAAAGAGAAAGCACCAGAAACAAAATAAAAATAAACTACAAAAAATCTCACAGGAATCTTAGATATGAATCAGAAGAAAAATCATTACTAAGCAATTAGTTATTAAAACACTTAACGGTAATAAATAAAAGAAAATTACCCACATTTTATTAAATGATCCTAGTCATGAACAAATACATATGTATGAGCTATAAACAGTGGATACAGACTGCACTTTCAAGGCCAGATATAAGTTTAATAACAGAGGAAAAGCTGACAGTTAATAATGCTACAGTTTTGCCTTTGAGAAGAAAAAGAGACCCTAACGATGGAAACCTGGAAAGGATGTGTAATCCTGGGTAAGGATTAAGGGGCAGGCTAACATGAGGAACACTGTAGTGGGAGTTTATTACAGGCCACCTGATCAGGATGCAGAAGTTGATGAGGCCTTCTACAGGCAGCTGAGAGCCGCCTCACAATCACAGGCTTTGGTTCTCATGAGAGACGTCAATCACCCTGATATCTGCTGG
>VYXH01004468.1:43904-65113 GCA_013397275.1 Burhinus bistriatus | reverse complement strand
GGCAGTGATTTGGAGGGGGCTGGGAGGGCAAGGACACGTTGGTGACTTTAGGGTGCAGGCTCTCATTCCTGCTTGGGAAATCAGGGAAGATGGAGGATGGGATGTAGCCCAAATCGGAAGGCTGGTGGAGGGGGAAGTCTGCCTTTCTTCTCTCCCGGGGTGGGATGGCAGTGGGGGAATTGGCCTGTGGTTTTAGGGTACCAGTGAGGGGCACTGCTGGGGTCTGGGGCTGGAATGAGGAGAAGCAAGAGGGTCAGGGTGGTCCATCAGTGGTGCATCAGGTGAGGGGTTGGTTGAGGAGAAAGGATCTGAGGATCCTTTTCTCATCCCTCGTATCTCCACATTCTGCTCCTGCTTTCCCTGAGATCCCAGATAAAAGATGTTTACTTTTTGTGCCGTGCTTTTTCACCTATAAAGTAGAGGTACTGCCATCTTTATTAAATAGTGGCTCTAAAGCACTTGAGAGTTCTGCATGAGGTCGCTTATCCCATGCTCCGAACACTCATAGCCAAATGCAGGATGGTGGTACCTGCATGCTGGCTTGGTTGAGTATAACGCTTAATTAACTTTAAAAGCACTTGTAAAAAATCCTAGGTGAAAGGTAAAGGAGCATGCAGAACTAGGTGCCAGGACCTTGAAGCAAGAGACTTAATTTTCTTTCCCCTCCTGCTTCCCTCTTTTGTTTTGTACTACCAACCTGTTGCATTTTTGCCTTCCGCGTTGGCTAGCTCCAAGCTCTGTTGTTATAACCAACAAGGATCCTGTTGTTACATTGAACTGTTCCTCCCCAGATGAGTTTTGACCTCCCCTTTTTCGTGTGGTCGAAAGGCCTTCTGGCCTTGCTATACTTTCAAAAGTTTGTGTGCACTGAGGCCACCTCGCATGCTGTTTAACAGCCCTATTTGTTTATGATCAGAGAGCCTCCAACCTCTTTACGGAAGCCGGTGAACTAAGGTTGAAAACCTATTTATGAGGTAGGGGTCCTGGATGTGCCTGGATGGAAAATGTGTCCCTGGATGGAAAATGAAGGCACAGAGAGGAAAAGTGGCTGAAGATGCAGCTTGTTAGTGAAGGGGAGAGAATACACTCCCTCTGTGATGATCCCATCTACACTTTTCCCAAATCATCTGTCTGGCATCGACTGTATTGTATCTGCATGGCTTCAAGCAGCATCCTGGTGTAACTCATCTCAGCCTTGGCCGCCTTCCCCTTTGACAGCTGTGCTAGGAAGCCTCTTGCACGCGAGTGACAATCGTGCTTGCGGGAAGGAATTGGTCTGTTGAGCCCCCACGTGTTGGGAAAGCCCCTGTGGATGAGCCATGGGTGGGCAGAGAGGCAAACAGCATGACCCATAGGGTCTGGGCAACATCCATCGTGGCGATGGAGAGGGATCTGAGCGTGGAAGGAGGATACAGCCATGGCCACCCCATAAATCAGAGTCCCAAGGCTGGTAGCAATGTTGATCTCAAACCAGTGACCTGCTGGTTGAAGCAGCCCGTGTCCTGTTTCTCGTTTCTGCTCCGCTTGGCCCTCCTCCTGCTGTCTTCCTTAGTGCAAACTCCCTCTCTGCCTTCAGCGGAGAATCCCTTTCCCCTTCTGGTACAAACGTGCTTGACGCTGTGCTGAGGTGAGGTTTTTCTCCGTGACTTATCGTGTGTCAGCCAGGGATACAAGAGGAAGCTTTCAGGAGGGATGTGCTGGCAGGTTCCCTCTGTGCCTGCTGCGCCGGTGCAAGTATTGCCTTGTGTGATGGTGATGGGGCATGCCCTGGCATTTAGCTGTGAGCAGGACAAGGTGAGCCAGTAATTTAGTTTTAATTCTCAGATCTCTGGCAGCAGAATCAGCAAAGCACTCTGATCTGCGATGGGAGAGAGCTCAGGGTGTGATTTGTGCACTCCCGGCGTGTGATTCATGCCTTCATTGACAGTGTCAACGTTACACTTCGTTACTAAATCAGGGACGGGCTTTATTGCTGGTGGAGATGAAGAAAGCCCGCTCCTCATGTGCCAGTGGCGTTGTAATGACTTTATTGTTGTTCCTCATCAGGAAGGTTAAAGAAAAACTTTGTCTGGGGTATTTAGAAAAACTACCTTCCCTTTTGGAAGTGGGGAGGGGTGGGGTGGGTGTGAGAAGCTTGCTGTAGCTTTAACGTCCGGCTGTGAAAGTGTAGTTACTGCGTACTGTTTTATGGCCCCCACTAAAACAGAGGGCTGGGTGCTGGTTCTGCGCTCCTTCCTTCGCCGACTGACCTTCGGGCAGACTTGTCTCGGCTCGTGTCTCAGCCCCTCTGCCTGTAAACCGAGGGCAATCGCTTTCTTCAAGGGGGGCTGTGATTTTTATATGGTCGGCCACAAGAAAGAGCGATCCTGATGTGGATGATGCTCCAATGCAAGGGACTGGAGTTATATTTTTGGATCGCACGCTCATGCCCTCCCCTGGATGTACCTGGGCTGCTTAGCAGCAATAGGAAACACCCTTCATGCTCATGCTAGTGTGCCGGGAGCCTCGGCTTTTGGAGGAGGGAATTTGCTTTCTTTTTTCATCCTCATCACACCACCTCCTGCTGCTGTGTCAGACCCGGGAGGTGCAGCAGGGCATGCGGCACTGGGTGGGATTCACTCTCTGCCCTGAACTTGCTTGCCGAGCTGCCCCTCTCGGCAGGGGGCTGGCGATGCCGGGTTCATTGCCGGCGCTTGGCTGCTTTGCAAGTCATCCCGTGTTGGAGGTAGCAATATGAAACGGGGCTTTTCCATTGGGGTGGGAGAAGCAGCTAAGCCTGGGTAATGTCAGGGAGGGTACATGGGTTCAAGTAGCATCATGTTCACAACATCTTTGTTTAATATGTTAGTCCAGTTAGTCTGCATAACTATGTCTAAAAATAGAACATATTTTCTCTTAAGTCCTCTAGTTCAAAGCCTCATAAGCCATTTTTTTTTTTTCCAGCGTTGGTCTCTTACTGCTCTCCTGAGCCTGAAATTCGTAAAAGGCTATTTGCAAATTTGTCAGGAAAACCAAGAAGAGTGAATGAACTCTGTTGGATCCTTAAGTTTCAACCACCCGAGAGGGAAGTTCATTAAAGTTGCAGTAACTTTCTGGCAGCCTCTTAAAGGTGGATTAAGCAAACTGAGTAAACAAAGCACCTTATGGCCACCACAGACCTTTTCCTAGCATCAGCTTCACGCGTTGTCATACAAGGTCAGGGTCATCAGCCTCTGGCTGCGAGTGACAGACGGCAAAGGTGACATCCTGATGCTCAAAGCCTGGTGAGGGCTCGGGGCTGTCTCTGTTGGGACACCCCAGAGTTTGCTCTACCTCCTGGTTTGCAGAAGCTGCTGGAGCCCAGGGAAAACAACTGCGATTGCATGCGGCGGCTGCCCCCCCGCCTCCCCGCAGCGCAAGGGGAGTCACCCCAGCCTATGGTTTCAGCGTGCGGTAGAGGGAGTGTGTGTTTAAATTTCAGAGCTCTTGCTGGATCCAGCCCAGTTCTCCCAGCGGCATAAATATCTGGCCTTCAGCACAGCCGTGGAAATTCGCCTTGTGTTCTCTTGCAGATTACTTCGGTTTTCAGCTCTCCGTGCTGACATGGTAACTGAGCGGTGGCTTTCAGCGACAGGCAGACGGGGACAGCTGCTGTGGAGAGGTAACCCTTCCCTTTCGCACGCGGGCCGTCTACCGAAACACTTAGCCTATGTAAGTTTTGAAAAACCTGGGATAGGGAAGAGCCTCAGAGGTACGGCTTGCTTTCAGCAAGTTTCACTTCTGTCCACGAGCTTAAACTTTCTCATAATTCTTTTTAAATTTAAACTCTGTGCCTTATTTTTGTTCAGTTTATGAATACAATCTTTATAGATTACGCTTAGGAGTATGCTGTGAGTGTCATGGTCTAATCCTGTTCTTCTAAGCCGACTGTTACCGTCAAAGTATAGCGACTTAATATTTGATTACTCCACTGATTTTTAAGACTGAAATTGGCTTTTGTAGATTGGGGAGGGCACATGAGATCAGGGACCGTACTTGGGTAACCAGTCACCTAAATGATCCGGACACGCGATCTGGCAGCAGTACCGATACCGTCTATCGCTATGTAACTGCCTTACAGGTTACAGCCGAGCTGGGACAGGGGTTTTGAGGAGGTGATCAACAGGGGCTCGGGCAGACAGTGTCCTGTCCGCAGACCTCTGAAGCAATGCCGGAAAGTCTTCACTGCAGTCACCCTCCACGCAGATGCTGCGTGTAGCTTCTAACGGTGCTGTGGCTGTCTGCGTGTAGGGAGCGGATTTATTTTTGCCACAACACAGGTCTAAGGTGTTTAGCTGGAGAGGGATGTGGTTTTCTGTGTCAAGCTTGTGCAACTGTCTCTGTTCTGGCATCCGAGTCATGGACTTCTAAGGATCTTCGCAGCGTGTGGAGAGGATTTTGTAATGAGCCACATGAGGCTTTGCTGATCAGAAGAGCATTGTTGTACAGAATTGCTTACTGATGTTAATGATCTCCGTCTCTCTAGCGTGTTGCCTGTTGACAAATATGTATTTTTGTACAGTACGTCTTGTTGCCTTTTGGGGAATATTTCGTCTGTGGCTAGTGAATTATGAACTGGAAATCTGCAAATGTTCTTAGAGACTGAGGAATTAGCACGACAAGAGACTCTTGGGCTCCATCGTGCAGCGGGACCTGACATGCAAATGATTTTTTAATTGGGTGAGATGATGTTACAGTGCTTATGCCTGAAAGATTATTTGCTGCCAGAACCCAGCCTGGCTTGCCCTGACTATGAAATTTTAGAGATGTTGGTTTATTTTGTGATTTGTATTGGCTCCCTTGTTTTATAGCAGGAACTGCCCTTGCTGATACCCACAGATTTGTCAGGCTGTGTAGCTGCTTTCTCATCAGGTGCTGCAGAGCAATCTCTGCTCTTCTAGAAGTGTCACTATTCAGAAATATACTGCTTGTCACTGCTGCAATAATTTTGGAGACTCTGGGAAAGTCTGGACAAGCAGAAGTGATTTCCATAGTGAGTACAAATAAGATTTTTCTGAGGAACTGATTTTTTTTATTTTTTTTAACTCTGAAATGCGCTTGCATTGGCAGAATGCCTAGGAAATTACTTTCCCAAAGCAGGGTTTAGAGTGAAACCATTAATGCCAGTATGAAGCCTTTTGGTCAAGGAGATTATGAAGTGCATCTTCCCCAAAATAAATGTTTTGGGATGACATACACTGCAGCCCTGCTTGGTTGCAAGAAGGGTTCAGAGCAGAACTGACTCGAGTTGTATCTTAGTTTCAGGATGACTTCTTGAAATGCTCTAATATTCTCTGCTATGATCATACTCTGGAAAATGTGTGTGTCCTCCAAGGCTTAGCCAAGAGCTTGTGAACATCTGAGATCATTCGGGTCAGGTCTTTCAAACTGGCTTTGCAAAGGGCTCCAATGTACGTGTGTGTGTCGGGGTGATTCCCTGGAGATCCCCATGGACAGGTTCTGCTCGAAAGTGTGGGTTTTGCAGAGGCTGTGGTTTGTAGGGGAATCCTGACCGGGGAGGAGGTGCCAGGATGAAAGCACAAGCCAGAAACGTGAACATTTCTCGTGGTGCTGGGTCGAGCCAGAGCACATCTCTGAGGCTTGTGGATAGCAACAGCCAAATAATGTCCATGCTAACCAGAATCGGTGCCCTCATGCTGCATTTTCTGGTTTGCCCTGGTCTGGGAACTGGAACTTGGAATAGCAAAAACCAGAACATGCAAGTTCAACCCAGTAATAGGGATGCGGAATGGAGACAGGGCACGGTTCTGGTGGTTTAAGAGGGCAGATGAGCTTTCCTACCTGAGCTGGTAGGGAAGCATTTCTTTGATGGTCTGTTAAGACAAACTTTACTATGAACCATACTACTGCCTATTGAGTGTCTCATTAGGAAAGGCTTTGCCAGGCTGAAGAGAGGACAGATAAGATGGCTTCAAAATAAAGCAGTGTTTTGTGCAGTCATCTTCGGTGATGGGAACGTAAGCTCAAATCCCTATCCTGCCTGATTTTTTCCAAACATTTTTTTTAATGCAACTCTTGATTGCATCTTAATGCCAATCTGGAATATTTCTGAAAAGGCCCAAATCTGCTTTTCACCTTTAAGTTCATTATACGGATTCTGCTAGAGCTGTTGGACCTTGAAAGCTGTTAACCCCGTGACGGTCAGAGACCCACATTTCTGAAAAAAATCCATGGGTTCTTATGTCTGCGGGGTAGGTGTTATGTTGGGGGACTTAGGGACACAGGGATCTCTGGAAAAGGGTTGTTGGTGAGCGTGAGCTTGGGGCTGGAGCTGGTGGAGCCTGCTGGTCTCCCAGCAGCTGGCTGTGTCGGGAAGTCGTAGTTGTTGGCTCACTGTGTACCTCTGCTGCTCTCTCCATACCCCCAAGACAGTGCCAAAGACGTGAGGATGTTACAAAAGGTGCTAATGCTTTGCTCAAGCATTTTTTTTTCTAGGGGCTGAGGCAGAATCCGAATGGTCAGAGCACACACTGCGATCCTCTAATTGGCAGAGGAGTCTTGGCAGGATCACGCTGACATGATTGCTGCTCGTATCGCTGCTGAAAACGCAGGGAAACCTCTGTTCCTCCAGTCAGCTCTTGCCATGTGAGTGTGGCCAAAAATAGTAAGGAAACATCGTTCCCCTCCAGTTCCCTAAGAGGGTGTTGAACTAGTTTGTGTAACAAAGTTATTCTAATGCTCTCTGGAGTTTTCCGTACGGAGACGGATGCAGTCGTACTCAGACTCCCTCATTTTTCTTGCTCTGTGGCTGAAATGGAGATGCAGCGAGCATGGTGATTTGTTCTAACTGTTTCGGTGCGTACGTTCCCAGGCTGTGCTGAATCATCTGAACTTGTGCCTTGGGCATAATCGCTCACTGTCAGCTGCGTCCTGGGATCAGAGCAGCATGGCTGGTGCCCAGGATATTTTGCTAAGGTCTACAAAACCGGTAGCACTTTTCTGGGAGTCCAAGTGTAAGCATAACAAAACTTACAGGCTGGTGATTTTTTTTTTTCCCCAGTAGCCCATGGGATCTAGAATCTCAGTAGCTGCAAAGAGGAGAAGGTTTGCTACTATTTTTGTGGGCATTTCTCTGGATCTAGGAGCACTGGCAGCCTAGCAATAAAACTTACTGGCGTGCTGGGTGTTTGGCTCCAGATGGCAGACTGTGCGCGTGTGTGTATAATGCAGAGCAATGCGTTGGTCTGCTGCTACTTTTCTACCCCCCATCGCTTTTCTGGGGAGCTGATTGCCCCGTCCAAAGCAGGGGTGACACTTTGCTGGTGTCCCAGTGACACTGGGGCTTTGAGGAAAAACTAAGACAGGTCCTGGTGTGCGCAGGGCTGCCAAAAAGCAACCTTACTCGCTGCCACTGGTGCTTCCGCCAAGGCAGTGCTCCAGCTCTGGCATTTGCAGTGACAGCTTGTTCCACTTACCGCTTTCCTGGTTTTCCATTTAAATGCTGCTCTGAGTCTGTAACACCCTGTGCCCACTGTTTGCCTTGGGAAGTGTTGTTGCTGTTCCCGTGAGCTCCTCCCTCATCAGCCCTGTTCTATAATTACTGATGTTCCTGAAACCAGATCTTTCCACGTGTCCTGCTCAGGTTCGGGAGGACAAGGGATCCGTAAGCAAACCAAGTGCCCTGGAGTAAAGCGCGACAGGACTTCAGGAGTTTCGGAAAGCATCAGCTTACAGTGGTTCGGTGGGTTCTCTGAGCCATGGACCTCCTTGCCTTTGGGATGGTAAAGGAAAGGAGAATATATCTGCAACGGCTTCTCTGGCACTTCCAGAGAAGAAACAGGGATGTGAAAGCTGGCACTTGTGGAGCAGCGGTGAAGACTGCTGGATGAGCACAAATAGGAGATGCCAGGCACGGTGACAGGTCCCTACCATGAGATGGGAGCAAGCCCATGGGTTCAGAGTCCTCTGTGGACACTTAACCATCTCTGCAGCCCTGTGCAAGCTGCTCTGTGCCTCTCTCCAGCAGCATGTGTGCAAGGTTTGCAGCTGTATTCCCAAAGCATTGCCACGGCTTCATGGCCACCTCTGCTGTGCCCTGGCTGCGGTGGGGATGATCCTCTCTCCTTACCAGACTTAATGATCTTCTCAAATAGCAACACGTCTATGCTGTTTCCAGCTCTGAGAAGTCTGAGTGGTATCACCTTTCTGGTACCTGCTGGTTTCCTGGCTGTGGTCCTCGTTCCAGTGGGTCAGACCCACGTGCCTGTCCTGCCCCTGGGTGCTCTGGCCTGTCCTGAGTTGACAGCAAAACACAAAATACCAGTCAGCAGTTGCCAAGATGAGATGTGCTGGTTTATTTGCTGAAAGTAATCCTGGAAATGCTTCGTATAGGAATGTACAACGGGAGAAGATGGTCACAAGCAGTGTGGTGTGCTGACCTGGGGCTGGGGAGGCCAGACTTGCGAGTGTGACTGCAAACAGGTGCCAAAATCCATAATACAGGAATAAACAATGACGCTTGGCACCGATGTGTTCCTCTACGCTTCCAAAACATGCCGTCTCTGTGAGCTAATGCAGCAAGGAAAGGATCAGGAAGGAAACACTGTAAAAGTCCTGGGTTTGTTTTTTTGGGCTGTGTTTTTTGTTCAGGGTTTTGGGTTTTTTTTTTGATGATGAAGGAAATGGAGGTATGGGGGTTGACAGGATTTGCTGAAGGTTATGAAGCAGGACTTCAGAGAAGAGCTGACATCTGCTTAGCTCTTCACTGTCCGCCCTGCTGTTACACCTTCGGCAAAAGGCAGCCGCAGAGCCAGGCTCATCAGAGGCTGCAGAAGGCAGGGAGTCCCTCCGCTGGAAAGGTGTGTAGGGATCATTCCTGTAGAAGCATTGACGCTCTCCCAGTATCTGCCATCTCGAGATTTTGGAGCACATCTGATGTGTGCATGGAGCCGCTGGAACATCTGCAGCTGCTGGAGGATGAATTGAAGAAGAGCAGCGTGGCAGACATACCGTGACCTGGTTTTGGGGACAGCGTCAATTGTAGTATGAAAAGAGAAGAATCCGGTGAGTTTTGTAACCTTTTAGCCTTTTTTTTTTTTTTCTTTCCCCCTCAGTGTCCAGGAAGTGGGTGAGTTAAAACACGCAGTAGATGTGTGATTCATTTTGGCAAGCTTGGCTGCCCAAGGCGAGTGAAGGAATCTCCTGCACCCTCTCTCACGTGTTCCCGAGTAATTAGCAACAACACGGTAATAGCAGCTCTGGCAGCACCCTGCCACTTAGTCAGCTGGGCTCGTACTTGGTGAAACGCAGATAACCTGTGCAGAGCAGCATTGGAGAGAAGATCATGGGACTGGACTGGGGCATGGTACGGTGTCTGAGCAGATGCTTCAAGGGGAAAATCTGGCGCTGAGTGTCAGCGCTGGCCGGGGCTGCTTGGAAGGGCTCTTCCTTGCTAGCCCTAGTAGTTTACGTCTGTGTGTAGCCTGCCTTGCGGCCAAGACTTTGAGTAAGGGAGGAAGCACTGGGGTAGTAAGTGCTGCTGAGATCTCATTAGCTAATGAGGGGGTGTGTTGATCATTCAGGAACAAAACCAAACATGTTTTCCATGTTTGTCTCTCCTGTTTTGTGCACTTAGTTACCTTTCCTGTATTGCAGCATCTGCTTAGCTCTTATTCAGCTTTTATTAGTAGTAGCTGACGTGTAGGAGGAGGAACAGAAACTAGTACTTCATCAGCAGATATCGGAAGCAGTGACACAATCCCGAGGACGTCTGCAAATTATGGCCAACAAGCGGCAATCACATTTTTTTTATGGATTCAGTTTAATTTTTGTTTGTGGATTCAATATGTGCTGCGTGTCACAGCAAGCGCTGCCGTACAGAGGGCTGAGTTCTCATCTCGCCCCTTCCAAAAGGATTCACTTCTGTTGACTCTGAATTTGGCTAACATTTTTGCCTGGAGGAATAAAAACGCAAGCCAGAAGTGCTCCTATGGAATTGCAAAAGGAAACCAATTTACCTGGTGACCTCTTTTATGGTAACTTGAATAACTACTTTGAGCGGATCAGCTCTGTGACTTGGCCCTTGGGAGGTTTGGACCTTTTTTTTGCGCTTTGCCACTCTGGACTGCAATGGGAACTTGGTCAATCCCATCTGTATAAAGATATTAGAAACAAATGTATGCTCTCCTGGAGGGGAATGGGGGCAGGCATCCTCTCTCCACCCCTGTGAGCACACTGAAATTACCTCTTGTTTGAGCTCACCACCAGTGAACCTACACCTGGTTCAAAGATGAGGTCCTTCTAATTATGAGCACTTCCTTGCTCTTATTTTGCGGCTGTCTGGCTGCCAGCACCCGGGTGTCTGTGTCAAAACACACGTCCCCTTCCTGTGGCGCTTTACGCTCTATGCGAGACTTGAATACTGGTGAGAAGCTGGAATCGTCCATCCCCGCCACCCCTCCTGCACAGGGAGCATGGGGAAATGGACACTTCCTTGCCAGTTTGTCAGCTTCTGCTTCTCTGAAATTGGCTCCAAAGTTGACATGCTAATCAGCGGTGAGGAGCTGTCAGGCCAAAAGGGTACAAGCTGCCAGTTGATGAACTGGAGGCTTGGATCTTGGTTAGATCTGGTGAAGTGCTGCCTTCTTGCGGGGGGGTCCATGCTGAAGATTTGTCTCCTTTTAACTTTTATTACTGGGTTTTCTCCTCCTGTCATTGTGCTATGTCTCTCCCCCCCCATTCCTGCCGTATGATTTAGTTTGGCATAGATGCCAGCTCCTGCTTCTAGTAAAGATAAACCTGTTGCCCGTGCTGTTTGCAGCGTGGGAGCAGGGCAGCCAGCAGGCATCTGCCCAAACCCCGTGCCAGCAAACAAACCCACCCTCCGCCGGCTGCAGGCTCTGGGGAGGGAGGCTGCTGTCTCAGCCAGGGTTGCCAAAGCTCCTTGAAACAGGGATTGAGGCAAAGACAGAGCAATTCACAAGGCGTATGCCCTCTTGCTCGTTCCCATCCTGTGGGAAGAGGAAGGGAAACAGCTTTGCCGGATTCTCCGGAGAAGCTTAGGAAGGAATTCATGATCCCAGTCCTTGTTTCCGTCCTGTCTGTCCATTGCTGCCCTGTGACAGCTGCCAAACGGAAAAAGGGGCTGGCTACGCTGGGCAGGAATCTCTGCCCTTCTTCCTGCAGCTCCAAGCTTGTGCACCATGCTCCACCAGGTGGCTTTTTAGGCAAGGGGATGGAAAACTTGAGTTATCCCTCCTCTCTGCCCACTTGGAGGCACCGAGCAGATGGGGAGGTTCTGGGGTTGAGAAAGGGTCCTTTGGCCATCTTCTGCCATCCATGCAGCCATCCCCAGTGCCATCCCACAAAGATGCAGAGCTGTGACAACCCTGCCCATGGCCGTGCTGGCAGGGCAGGTCCTTCCTCGCACTCAGAGGGGACAGAGTTCGGACAAACCTCTGGGGAGCTCCAGCTTCTCCAGATGCCCCACTCTGAATCGTGGAGCTCACAAGGGAACAGAGAAGTGTGTGTGAAATCTCGACAAATCTCCGCAGTCTCTGCATGCGTGGGGTTTGGCTGCCCCTGGCCCGGAGGGGAGGGCTGGGGGTCCGCAGCTCTCCGGGGGCCCTGCCGAGCTGGCTGGCTCCACGCCGGGGTACACAGGCACAGCCCATGCCCTGCCTTTCATCCGGGCGGCGGCAGCCTTGGCCTTTCATCTGCCAGAGGCAGGGGGTGCAGCCTCCCCTGTGAAATCAATCCCTTTTTCCCCCTCCTCTCCCTCTCTGTTGTTTAGAAAACAGGGGAATGGCTCAGGGAAAGGCAGGTGTGCAAACAGCTCTCGCAGCTTCCCTCTGCCCAGGCTCCTGTACTCTTGGCCTGCAAGGAGATATGAAAACAGTACATTCAGACCTTTCTGGTAAAAGCTCTTCTCCCTCTGGCTCTCCAGCCACACTGGAAGGGTGGGATCCGAATCCTTATCCTTACCGTAATGCCTGCATCCGCATGGGGAGCCTTAGCTGGAGTCTGGCATTGCATCTTGCCCTCTGCTTTCCCCCTTCTCAGGGCTGCACACCCATCTCTAGCCACACTGCCTCCAAGCACAGTTTTGGGGTTGCTTTGGTGGCTTTCAGGGAGCGAGCTGCGTGTCACAAGCTCGCTCCCACCCTGGGATTACATGGCCCTGAGTGGGCCTGACAGATGGAGGACAGAGGGATGCAGCTGGAGGAATGTGCCCACGTTACTCCAACAGCAACACGCTGTGGGGCTGCTGGAGCGAAGCATAGGGCTACATCTGCACTGGGTTTAAAGGAAGTGGTCTGTGCTGGGTGCCAGAGACAAAGGAGAGCTAATAAGAAGCTCATTAAGCTGCTGCTGGATGTATTTTCCACCGTAGACTAGTTTCTGCTGCCACAAGCTTCCCCCACTAACTGCTGTTCCAGGCGAAAGCATTTTCCTGATGTTTGTACATTCATTTATATATAGCCTTCAAAACGATCGAGCTCGTTACCCTCCATCTCTGATGAATAGGTTTTCCTGCCTGTGTGCCATGTCCCACCGCGCAGGATGTGTGAGAGGAGGCCAAGGATAACACAGCCCTTCAATGGTCCCTTAGTGCTCTTGCGGAGGCACGGGAAGGGAGTGCTCTGCCCTCATCTAAGCACCCCTCTGCCTGCTCCTGCTGTAAAGGAGAGCAGGGCAGCCGTGCCTGCTAGTTGCCTCTAACGTACCTCTCCTTGAAACAGAGCCATCTGTCCTGCAGTCTGAATTCCCAGCGGGGAGAGGAAAAGCAAAGCCCCGTCGCTCATGGGAGACCCAGACTCCGGTGCAGCACCAGCTCCAGGGGTTGAGTCATGGTTTGGGCTGGGCTGGCCACTAAAACGAGCGATAGATGCTCTCTAACTTCTCCTGGGGTCCTGGCTTTGCAATGTGTTTGCGTTCAACCTCCCGCTTGCAGGTTTTGTCCTCTCCCTTGGCCGCTTGCTTGATCTCACAGGGAGCTCTGACCTTGCTCGGTGCTGACGGCTTTCCAGCAAGTCCAAGGAGCTGACTGCAGCTCAGGTTCAAAGTGCTGGTCATGAGGGTCTGCTGCGGGAGGGAAAATGAGCCCAGGGAGTCCTGGGTCACTGCTGCCCTCCCCCAGCAAGCCCTGCGCCCTAGCGTGGGCTTGGGCATGAGTCGCAGACTCTCCTGATGCTTGGGGGTTGCCCTTGTGCGAGTCCCCTGCAAGTAACTTACTTTAATGCAGGCTTGAAAAGACTGCATCCTGGTGGATGGTTCTGCTTCCCGGTGGAAGCTGGATTTCAGTGGCTTTTCTGATAGATATTTTTCCACTTCAAAATACCTGCTTTAAGGAAGTGGATGCAACTCTGCATAACCTGGGCTTGAGATATTAATTATTCAAGCAAGAGTCAGTTTCGGAATCAAGATCTGGAGGTAAACAAGCGCCGGGATGTTGCAGCATGAGCCAGACACTCGGGCGAGATCCAGCGTGGTTAGGAGGGAAGTGGGAACAACTCTGCGATGGTCACGGTACCGGCGATGCATTGCTTGCACGGCTTGAGTTTTTTGTGGGCTGTTTGGGATGGACTAAGTCAAACAAGGAGCGGAAGCATGCGGGGGGAGGACGGGGCCATTCCTCCCACAGGAAACCCAGGATTAAGACACTAGCTGGATTGTGTGGCCATCGCGATCACGCTGCTGGACCCCGTGGTTGAGCACGGCCCAGCAGCTGCGCAGAGCAACGCAACACGTTCAACCCAGCAGCTCTTGGCAGAGGAGCCAGGGCCAGTTACAACACAACGAGTGAAAATAAACATAAATGCTATAACTGGCAGCACTGTAATGGGAAGGAGCATGAGCGTGCAGGCCAGCAGGAAGCCATCGGTCTTGCAGATGGCTCGCACGGGCCAGGGGCTTTCAGCCACCGCCTGCTGCTGCACCCAGCCCTGCTCCCCCAGCATCTCCCACCCACGGGCATGGAGCCACTGCACCCTGATCAGCTGATGACGTCGATCCGAGCTCTGCCTTGGCTGGGTGGGGATGGAGGGTGAAGCCAGCCCTACCTTAATCTTTCTAGTGGTGTTGGCTCTGTCAAACCCCAGGCTTGGCTACCACCGTGCCATCCCAGGGTACTAGCAGCTCTGGGGCACATTGTCTGAGGCAGTGTTTCTGCTATGGGACTTGCAAGCTGGGGAGCCCTGGGCTGGTTTGTGGTCTGGGCTCTGTCTACTGGGCTTTAAATATGATTCTGCTGAGTTTTTACTTCCTTGAGTCATACAGAGTGTTTGTACCAGAGTGCGAAGTGACCTATAAAAGGGCCTGGGTTCTGCTTGTCTCCCTGGATAAGGAGAGAAAGCGGAGCAGGACTAGCGTGGTTACACACTGCCCTGCTGCTGAGATGCTCTGTGTGGGTGTTCAGAGCTGACACTGCGTGTTTTTCCCTCTGTCCCGCAGGCTAGCAGGAACAGCCTGGTAGGGTCCATCTCGGATAGACGCGGATGATGCCAGAGCTATGACAGGGATTGCAGTCTTGGCACTGAGGGGTGATCAATTATGGAACAACTACAGGAGGAAGTACCTGAGGTCAGGGAAGAGGAGGAGGAAGAGGAAAAGGCAGTGATGGTGGCAAGCAGGGCCTCGGACCCAAGTGGAGGACCAGACAGCTCGCTGCCTTCGAGCAGCTACACAGGTGAGTGGAGCTGCGGGAGCTCATATCCCTGGAGCATCCAGGCATCCATGTCCTCCGGGCAGCGTGCTCAGCTGCAAGGGCAGAGGACCTGCCCATGAATGGAGTTTGGCTTAGTTTTAATCTCCTCCCTTTGTGAAATAATGCATCGAGAGCCAAGTTATGGAGAGGCTTATTTCTTCCTCTGCGGTCACTGCACAGCCATTAGCAGCAGGATGGGAGATGGAAATTAAAAGGACAGGCAGGTAATGTTGTACCTGAGGTGGGGAGGACTCTCAGGGTGCCTGAGAATGCTTTGCTGGCCACTTCTGGAAGTCCTCGGTGCAAACTGATTGTAGGAGCTGGAGGAGAAGGTTTGTTGCTGCTGAAGAGGCTCCTCCAGAGCCCTGGGCGTTCCAGATGGGCAGCCCTGTGCCAGCCGCCTGCCAACTAGGGATTATAAAATTTGCTGGTTGGGTTTCATTGCCTAGACATGAATGCCAGAGGGAAGAAATCAGTGCTGATGTGGAGTCTCTCAGCTGCTGGGCATGCTGGGGGCACTCTTGGCTCTGCGCGTGGCATCTGCCTGTAGCCAGTGCCTGATCTCGGAGGTTAACTTCCCAGATGCAATGCCAGTGGCAGGCTGGGACAGTGCTGGAAATCCCTCGTCAGCCCCATGGCTGGAGGCGTTGGACACGACGCTGGGCTTGCAGCTACTACAGGAAAGGACATATCCCTTTGTGTGTTTGCAGACCTTTCACAGAGCTCCTCTCCCTCCCTGTCGGACCAACTGCAGATGGGCTGCGAGGAGGCGGCCTTGGGCGCACTGAACGTGGAGTGCAGGGTCTGCGGAGACAAAGCCTCGGGGTTTCACTATGGCGTGCACGCCTGCGAGGGCTGCAAGGTACATATGCCCTGGGGAGAGCTGGGTTCAGCAGCGACAAGCAGAGATTAGACTGCAGGGAGCATGCCGTCTTTTCAGACAAGTAGGTTTGCAGCAAAGCAGGGATGCAAGATTGATTGTAAAAAAATCATTTGCACCCTATCCAGAGAGCGTGGAGTGTAGAGGCAGGCACACAAATAGTGTCCTGGGGGAGGCAGCTGAGATGTGTATGGCCCAAATCTTGCCCCGTCACGCTTTACTTTGTAAGGCAAATTTGTCTGTTCCCATGAGGACTCCAGCTTTGCTTTTAAAGATGCTTTCTGTGCTGCAGATCATCAGTGAGCTGTGTGTTTATCCCCCTGGGATCACTGGCCGCAGTTTGGATGTGCCTCTGAAATTCTTTCCTCCACAGCAGATGCCAGCAGGGCTACGTTAGTGGCCCAGGTCCTGCCAGACATTCCTGCAGTCTGGGGCCGGCCTGCAGCTTGTTCCTCCATCCCTCCCTGCTGGCTGCCTGCAGTATCACACACGTGGTGTCCAACACTGAACCATGGGCTGCCCTCCATGGTTCCTCCTCTGCAGCCCCCTTCTCCCACCGCACGACCTCTCCTTGGGATAGAGGCTCTGCTTGTGTCAAAGAGACTCAGGGCTCCTCCAGGGGCTGAACTTCCATGAGGCTTCTGGGCATAATAAACCAGCCTGGTCCCAAACCACAGGTGCTAACACTGCTGCTCCTTTGTCCCCCTGCTCCGCGTCTCCCTCTGTGCCACCTGCCCTGCAGGGTTTCTTCCGCCGGACGATCCGCATGAAGCTGGAGTATGAGAAGTGCGAAAGGAGCTGCAAGATTCAGAAGAAGAACCGGAACAAGTGCCAGTACTGCCGCTTCCAGAAATGCCTCTCGCTGGGCATGTCACATAACGGTGAGTGTCACTGCTGTCCACAGGCCCAGCCGGCTGGGTGCCACGGGGCCATCAGCCCTTCTGTGAAGGGTTTGGACAGGGAGGCTGTATGTAGCTTGCTTTATCCCATGGCTTCTTGCTAGGGGATCGTCTTTCAAACTCAGTGCTTTGAGCCTTTGACTCTTCGTCCCCTTCTTCTGTACAAGAAGGGGCTGTTCATTCCCACCGTGCAGGCTGGCTGTTGGCACATGGCCATCCCTTACAGGCTGACCCAGCAGGAACTGGACACACAGATTCCTATTCTGTGCTGGGATTTTTAAATTTCAGGTGTAACCATCTTGTTCCTGGCCAAGCCAGGATGTTTATGTGGGAATCAGGGCTTGTGCGAGAGCCCAGAGGAGTGGGGATGGGAGTTTGGCATGAGGTTGGGTTGGCAAGGGTAGCAGTAATGGCTGGTTCATTAAGGTGTCAGTGCTGGAGGAGCTGCAGCCCTGGAGGAGCATCATGTTGCGTAGCTGCAAGTGTTCACCAGCAGACCTCTGTTGGCGATGGCAGAGCAGGACTGCTGCCTCCCTGGACACATCTCCAGGGGTCATCCCCAGTGTCCTGACCCGCTGGTTTTGCCCCTCACCACAGCAATCCGCTTTGGCCGCATGCCAGAGGCAGAGAAGAGGAAGCTGGTGGCAGGGCTGACGGCGAGCGAGATCAGCTGCCAGAACCCGCAGGTGGCCGACCTGAAAGCTTTCTCCAAGCACATCTACAACGCCTACCTGAAAAACTTCAACATGACCAAAAAGAAGGCGAGAGGTATCTTGACCGGGAAGGCCAGCAGCACCCCAGTAAGTTCCCTCCCCAGGGCAGGCAGGGTTGGCCATAAAATAACATGGGAGGCTGTTCCCTGGGAGATGCTGTACATCTCCCTCCTGCTGTAGCTGTTCCACATGCAGCCGTTCCCAGCTGCAGCCGGGTGGGCTCTACACGTTCTGCCCCTCGCTGGGACAATCCCCATTGCTCTGCAGACTTGTGCTGTTGTGGGTGGATGCAGATTGCCCGGGTACTGACAGGCAGACAAATGCGGGTGTCCTTGGCAGAGGTGGTATCTCGAGTCCCCACGGCACGTTCCTAACTGTTTGCTTCTTTTTCAAGCAGCCTTTTGTGATCCACGACATGGACACCTTGTGGCAGGCAGAAAAGGGGCTGGTCTGGAAACAGCTAGTGAACGGCATTCCCCCCTACAAGGAGATCGGGGTGCACGTCTTCTACCGCTGCCAGTGCACCACGGTGGAAACTGTGCGGGAGCTCACGGAGTTCGCCAAGAGCATCCCCAGCTTCTTAGGCCTCTACTTGAACGATCAAGTGACTCTCCTGAAGTATGGGGTGCATGAGGCCATCTTCGCCATGCTGGCCTCTATCATGAACAAAGATGGGCTGCTGGTGGCCAACGGGAATGGTTTTGTGACCCGTGAGTTCCTGCGTAGCCTGCGCAAGCCCTTCAATGAAATCATGGAGCCCAAATTTGAGTTTGCTGTGAAATTCAACGCGCTGGAGCTGGATGACAGTGACCTGGCTCTGTTTGTGGCTGCCATTATCCTGTGTGGAGGTGAGCAAGCGCTCTTGGCCATGCGAGTGTCAGGAAGAGTCCTCCTGTACTTAGAGGTGGTTGGGGCTGGGCTGGGGGACCTGAGCTGCAGCTGGCCCTGTGGTCAGCCAGGGGTGTCTTAGGGGGATGAGAGAAGAACTGAACTGTTCCAAAACCAAAGCTTCTCTGTGGCGGTGTTGCCTAGCAAGCTTGGACCAAGAACAAGGAGCGTAGAAGTGGCATCTCCTTGCATGCTGTTGTGGGATATGTTGTCCAAGGGCACGCTTCTGCCCTTGCCTAGTTGACGAGGTTGGAGTCATGGTGGGTGGGTTACAGTCCCCATCTCCCTTTCCCTAGGAGGAGCAGGTACTTTGGAGGGCTACACCGTAACACTACAGGTACCATGCTTCCTCTCCACAGACCGTCCTGGCCTGATGAACGTGAAGCAGGTGGAGGAGATCCAAGACAACATCCTGCGAGCGCTGGAGTTTCACCTGCAGTCCAACCACCCGGATGCCCAGTACCTCTTCCCCAAGCTGCTGCAGAAGATGGCTGACCTGCGGCAGCTGGTGACGGAGCACGCCCAGCTGGTGCAGAAGATCAAGAAGACGGAGACGGAGACATCTCTGCACCCGCTTCTGCAGGAGATCTACAAGGACATGTACTAAGGACCTGTTATTTATGAGAAAGAAGCCATGGATTCCCATCAAGACTCTTTGTACAGAAACACAGAAAACCTTTCCCCATGTCTTCCATTTCTTCTACTGGAAACTCTTTTCTACGTGACCCTGACATACGGTACATAGGGCAAGATGCTGTAAGACTTTGCAGCCACCACCTGCTAGGCAAGGGCTTCCGTTAACACACACTAACAAATTTACAAAGGCAAATCGTAAGCTGCTGTTTCCGTTACTACTGCCCAGCTCTTCAGCTGCTTCCTGGGGCCTCTGGAGTGGCCGGCTGGTTTACATGGCCCAGACGGTGGGGTTCCTGCGGCAGCTCGGGAATGGAGGCGATGCTCTGGTCATTAGGAGACCTGAGCGCAGTGCGGGTATCATCTAGTGGGGCCAGCACAGCACGGACAGCGTCTCTTTATTTTTTTTTTTCATATTGCACTCCAAAGACGTAGTCCTGAGCTGTGAAGTCTAGGACAGTGTAATGAAAGGAAGTTTCTCTCTCCCAAAGAAAAGCCAGAGTATTTGAAGATGAGTAGGGCTGTCCCAGCTCAGCGGCAGCCCCCCCTCGCTGTGTGGCATATTCCTGTTTCTCAGAGGGATCATGTGATCTCTGCCTTCCCCTGAGTGCCATGTGGGAGCCCTTGCTCCTGGTACCCCAGTTTCAGAGGGAGCCTGCCCCTCAGCCCCTCACCGTGAGAGGAGGGGGGATGAGGAGGTGGGAGAAAATAAATATTCACCTTTAGAGCAGAGGCCAGAATCTGTTTGCTTCCCCAGGCTTTTCTGCATAGACACGAGTTACCAGAAAGTCTGTGCAGGGCCAGGGGCAGGCCTGGGACTGGTGGGGGTTTAGGTGGCAGGGCTTGCAGCTTGTCCTGCAGCTCCCTTCCCAAGCCCCGGGGGATGCTCTGGGGGTTTTGCAGGGCAGTGGGAGCCGCAGGGGCTCCCCGGCAGCATGGCTCCTGGGAGCACCGGAGCAAGCCAAAGCCTTCAGCAACACCAGCGAGGGGAAAGCAAAGCCACGGCCAGCCCCCAGTGCTCGTGATGCTGAAAAGGCAGTGACCTGTCTGTTAAGTGCCCTGCCTCAGTTTCCCCTCTGTGAAAGGGAGCTGGATTGTCGCCTGCACTCTGCTCAAGACAGGGAGAATGAGGATTAATTAGCGCATTGGTTGCAAAGAGCTTTGCAGCTGTAAAACACAATATAAATGCCAAGTATTTATAAAAGGGGAGGGAGAGGGTAGGATGCTCACAACGAGCAGGAGCTTTCTACCGAGCGTGGCTGGGTGGGGGACGCTGCCCTGTCCTCCTCTGCCACTGTCCTGAGTGTGGGGACAGCTCCAGGCTTCGGGGTCTGCCTAAACCCAGAGCCCTTCTGGGACTTTACCTCGCAACTTCTCGCAGCTGTAGTGAAATGCCACGGTGCTGCCTGTGCCCAGGATGGGACCCTTGCCTGGGGGGCTGCGTCACCCAGGCTCTGGGAGAGAGGACAGACCTGGGAAGGGCTCGGTCCCCTCTCGGGATGATGATGTCTGACCTAAGAAGCAGCACTTGCCCGTCTGCAGCTCATGGTCCCGTGTGTCCCAAGCAGCCTTATTAAAATACTGATATTCCCAAGGAGGGATTGTGGGAGCAAATTAGTCAGTTTTATTTTATTTTCCTTCTCTTCAGGGTAGCAGATTTCCCTGGTGCAATAATTCCTTTAAAACCTGAAGGGGAAGAGCGCTGGGCTTCCTCTCAATGTCACAGGGCTGGCCGGTCCCAAACCTGCCCCTGCTGCCACACTCCGGCTCCTTGCCGTGCCTCAGTTTCCCTGCCCTCTGCCCGCCCAGCCCCTTCCCCTCCCTACCTCGCAGGGGTGTTATGAATTACCGTTTCTAAAGCACTTTGAAACCCTCTTGGGGAAGGCACTGGAGACGTGTGTGTGCTGCATGGAGCCCCGGGGGAATTTGTCCTTCCCGAAGTCCCCAGTGGCATTCCCCACTGTGGCTGGCATGTGGGACTCACGTGCTCATCACCTGGGGAACTTTTTGCTCTTCCCTCCTCGACAGTGTAACAACCCTCAAAGTGAAACATATATTTTTGCTAGAAGTACAAAACTCCAAGTGTTTTTAATAATATAGTGTCCACAAACTGACTTGACTTTAAATAAATCTGAACTAAATATTTAAGAATCTTTTAGCATCCAGCCTTTCTTTGCATGATTTCTCTTGGCCCCTGGTGGGCTGCCCTTTGGGAGGGTTTCCAGCAGAGGCGATGCTGGATTTGCTGTGATTTACAGAGATTTACCATGATTCACGCATCTCCGTGACTCCCAGGTCTTGTAGCTGCTTTGATTTTCTTGTCTGCGTTTCCCATCAAACCTAAAGGCAGCAAGAACCGATCGTGAGCAGGGTTCCCAGCCTCAGAGCCGAGCGCTCCCTGCCCCAAACCTTTGCCTTGCCGTGGGGTGAAGCTGGAAAATCAGCTGAGCCCACCCCGAGATGGGTGAGGATGGACTCAGGGCCAGCCCGGCCATGTGCCGGAGCTGAGCCCA
>VYXH01004468.1:25576-39176 GCA_013397275.1 Burhinus bistriatus | reverse complement strand
GACACGACACGACACGACACGACACGACACGACACGACACGACACGACACGACACGACACGACACGACACGACACGACACGACACGACACTGGGGCGAGCGGCTGTGCCTGGCGCGGTTTACCGGGGCACGGGACCTGATAACCGGGGCAGGGTAATAACCGGGGCAGCGCACGACCAGCCCCAGGGCCGGGTGGCTGCGGGCCCCGGGAGGGGGAAGGGGGGGGTTAGGGCCGGTCTGTTCCCGCAGGAAGCGGGCGCAGTGGGACATGGGGACCACCGGGTTTCCGTTGCGACCTCCCGGGAGGGCAGCGGGGGGAGCATTGGGCTGGTGATGGAGGAGCTGTGAGCAAAGTGGTTTTAGAGGGTTCAGAGGAGCTCCCGGTCCTTGGGCCCGGCTGCGATCCTCCGTAAAGCTTCTGCATCCTCGGGGGACGAGGATAACCACGGACAAACCCCCCTGTGCGCAGGTAAGGGCAGCCCCCGAAACCGCAGCCGGTGGGGGAAGAGCCAGGGTTTTGCTCCAGAGCTCGGCTGGCCGGGTCCTGGATGTGCCGATCCTCCCTGTACCCTTCTCGGTGGGACCCGGGTCAGGCTCTCCCTGATTTTCTTGCAGGCGGCTGTGAAGCCCCCAGCCCCCCAGCAGCGATGGAGTCCCCCTCCCTGCCCTGGCTGCAAAGCTTCGACAAGCCATGCCGTCTTCTGCTCCACGCGCTCGCCTCCGGCTCCTCCGGGACACTGGCTGCCCTCCGAATGCTGCAGCGGGTCCAGGTTCCTGAGGGACCAGGGCAGGCGTTTCCCTGGCAGACCTTCACCGCAGCCCTGTGCGCCGAGGAGCCCAGGCTGGAGGGGCCGAAGGGGGCCCTGGTTGTGTGAGTTGGCCGCGTTTCCGAAAGTTGATGTTTTGTGGGAGGTTTGGCATGTCAGGTGCCCAATTTGACACCATGCGTCCTCTTCCGCCCGGTGTAGCAGTCTGTACTTGAAGTCAGGATCGTAGCAGCGATCAACTGGTCTTCCAGCTTGCGTCTGCAAAAGCTAGGGAAGGCGTTTGCTTCCTTCTCTCGCTTCCTAGTCCCGTTAGACCCAGCTCCATGGGGCAGGTTGGCAATAAGGACTCGGAGCTTTGCGCTGAGGTGTCACCTCTCCCTTTTCTCCCTTTATCCAGCAAGCCGCGTCTGCTGCTGCTCCCCGTCGTGTGCCAGAGAAACCTCTTCTCCCTGCTCCTCGTGGTGCAAGCTGTGGTGCCGGGGGGCTGCCTCGGTCAGCTGCTGCAGGCCATGGAGCAGGATTCCCACATGGATCCCTGGGTGCGGACACTGGGGGATCTGCTCCGGCAGGGACTGAGGGGAGAGGAGCGCTCCCCACCTCCCGCTCCCTTGTCTTCCGCATGCAAGCAGCAGCTTAGGTGCCTGTGCCAGAAAATTGCCCAGAACAAACCAGAGGGGCGAAGAAAACTGAACTGGTGCTTCAGCAAACAGCCCGGTGCTGCTGGGGATGTGGCTGACTCTGCGCTTCAAGATGGGAAGCGCAAGAAAGTGTCGGAGGAGAGCCTGGAGTTGGATGAGGAGAGAGAGGGGAAGAAGTTGCTGCTGGAGGAGGCGGCGTTTGACCCTCCGGGAATCCAGGAGGGTAGGGATGTGGCAGAGGTGGAAGAAGAGATGCCTGTGGAGATTTCGGGGGATGGATCTGCTCAGAGCGTGGCTGGAGCTGCTCTGCAAAGCTCCCAGCAGGATGTGGCCGGGGAGCCCAGGAAGATTTCCCAGGCAGAGCTGGCAGCAGAGGTCCAGTCCTTTCTCCAGGTACCGGGCAGGATTTGCTTTCCTCTTCCAGCCAGTGAGCCTTTACATTCTGATTTCTGTTCCTTCATCTCATTTTCCTCAGGTGCACGGACAGAGGCTGAAAGTGCTGCTGCAGAAGGAGTCCAATGTAAGTGGTCGCTTCTGTCGGTCTCCTGGAGCTGATGGTCATGCCAGGCTCATGCCAGAGCCTCCGGAAGGGATGGGGGAGGAGGTGGGTTTCACAGGGATGACTGGAGTGGGATAAAAAGCCCTGCCGCCACCTCCTCTGGGCTCAGGTACTAATAACTGCCTCCATCTCCCAGGGATTTGCTGTACGATAGGCAGCCTGTAGGGTCAGTGCTGGCCGAAGCGGGGGGTAGCAGGGAAGAGAAAAGCCGTGGAGGTGTATTTTGGGGGTTGGTTTATTCAAGGACCCTGTTTCCCTGCAGCACTCAGAGCTGAGCATCCCGCCTGAGCTGCACATCCTGAACAACTCCTCTCCCAGCCAGGTGAGCCTCAGCATCCTTGTCGCAACTGTCAGTGCCATGGAGGGCCTGCTGCTGTCCCTAATGTCCCTGACCCCTCTGCCGTCCCTAGCTCGAGGGGCTGTGCTTCTTCCTCCAGCTCTCCACGTGCCCGGAGCACCTCCTGGTGCGTTTCTGCGGCTGGCTGCTGGCTCTCACCCCCGACCTCAGCTACACCAGCGCAGCCGTCCTGGCAGAGCAGCTCTTTCTCAAGCGGGTAAGTGCAGGGGCGCAGGTTTCCTGCACCCCATTTCCCTCACCGCCATCCCCATCTCCTGCCTTTTCTGTCCGTAGGTCCTGTCCCTCACTCAGCCGCCCTCCCGCCACCTCATGGCTGCCCTTGCTTCGTTTTGCTCCAAGTATTCCCAGCCCTTCTGTCGAGTCTTGGTGGCTGCAGTCCTGCGGGAGCCGGGGGAAGGTGCGATGGGCTTGCGGGAGGCACGACGTCTTCTGGGAGCAGCTGAGGGAGCTGGAGAGGGGCCGTGGGCTGCAGGAAGGGAAGCCCCAGTGGCAAAGTGCTGTCTGCTCGGGGAGAGTTTATCACCCAAAACGTGTGTTGGGAACCACGGAGGGATGGTGCTGGTTTTGTCTGGGCAGGTGAACTGGATGGGAGATGGGTTCACAGATGCCTGAGAGGGAGGGGAGGCCAGGCTGGGGACAGTTGCAATCCCTCCACGGACTTGAGGATTCCTGACAACTCCTAATGCCAAAGCTGCTCCAGGGTGGCTCTGCTGGCACAAGAAGAGGATCCCGCATGAATCCCTGCCACAGTATTATCCCCTTTTCCTAGGGACTGGTGCTAATTAAAGCCTTGCTGCAGATAGGCGAAGGAAGCTGGATTATCCTGAAGAGTAGGGGCACTGCGTGGTTTCTGGGTGTCCTGACTGCGATGTACCCCTGTGTGAAGGGGTGCCAGGAGGGGTCAGGCCCATCCCCATGGATTTGGCAGCCTCTGGAGGCTCTCCCCCTTCTGCTTTGCCCTTGCAGGTGCTGAGCAGACCAAGCTGGTGTGTGAGCTCGTGGAGGAGTGCCTGGAGCCAGACTGTGTGAGACTGGTGCTAAGGTAAGAGATTAATGAGATTACAGGGGCGACAGCTTTGCTTCTGTCCTCAACGCTTGCCTCGATGGGTCCAGCTGGCTCCGGCCACTCAGGAGCACCAGCGAGGCCGTGTGAGCATTGCATCTCATCTTTGTCATCCTTTGCAGCCAAGTCCTGGAGTTGCCTTTGTCAGAGAAGCTCCTGCCGGTGGTGCAGGCTGTGCTGGGGCAGCAGGTAAGGGGAGACACCCTCCCCAGCCCCACCTTGTCCCCCCTGGGTTTCCTTGCCAGCTTCAGCCGCGCTGGAGCAAGGACCAGCTCTCCTCCCTGCTTGTGGCTGTCTTCCAGGAGGTGCTGCCCCCCGAGCTCTTTGATCTCTTGGTCCTGACTCTGTGTCGGCAGGCCCCAGCCTTTGCCATGTCGCTGAATTACGCCAAGCTGGTGACTGCCATGCTCACCATGTACCCAAGCCAGGTGAGTAGCACCAGGTTTGGGTCCTGCAGATCACAGAACCGCAGAACGGTAGGGATTGGAAGGGACCTTCGGAGATCATCTAGTCCAACCCCCTTGCCAAAGCGGGTTCACCTAGAGCGGCTCACCAGATCAGCTGGTGAGCTGGTAGCCAGGGCTGCAGCTGACCCAGGACCTGGCCCAGGGATCTCAGGTGGGCTCCTGGCAGTGCAGCTCCCTCAGCACCTTGCTCCTCTCCATCCCAGGTCACCCCAGCCCACCGGAGCCGTCTGGCTGCTGCTCTGGATCAAAGCAACGCGGCTCTAAAGAAATCGCTGCAGGCTGTGCTGGAAGGAGCCAGGTAGAGGTGGATGCTGTGCCCTCCAGGCTGGGGCCTGTCTTGTGGGGGATGGCAACCTCCATGCTCCTGGTCTGCCCCGGGTGGTGGGAAACCACCGAGTGCTGGCAGAAGCCGCGCCGGAGTGCGGTTGGCGGTGGGTTTCCCTTTTCTTGCTTTCTCTCCTCTTTCTCCTTCCTCTTCCCAGGTGAGAGCCAAAGGGAAGCGCAAGGCGATGGCTTCCTCAGGCGGGAGATGCACGTGAGGTGGTGGCAGCTGGGGAGTGACCATGGGCTGCAGCATGCAGAGCACCGGTGCCTCACCTCGCAGCGGTGCCTTGTGCTCGGCCAGCCCGGTTTGAGGCACACTGTCGTTGGGCAACACCATCCTGGCCCCATACACGCCCTGAGGCTTGGAAATGAGGGTTTTCTTGGTTAAACAATGAATACGTTTTCAGTCATCTCTGTGTCTGGTCTGTCTCTGGGCTGCCTCAGAGCCTCGGGCACCTTGCCACACTCAAGATGGCACCTCCCTGCCCGGCCTCCCCCCAGGTGGCGGCTGTGGAGGAGCTGGGTTGCAGGGTGTCTCAGGGCAGCGGCTCTTCTCTCCCAACCTCCAGCAGCGTGGGCACCACGAAGCCCTGGGTTGCCCCACATCGGGGCTGGTCCTGTGGGGCATGATGGGTGGCTGGGCTGTGCGTAGCCTGGAGCGGGGTAATTGCGTAAAGGTGACTCTTTTTTTAGAGATGGTTTGTGCCCAAAAGGTGGCTTTTTTTTTTTTTCAACCAGGAAAACAAAAAGTCAATTATTTTTGCATTTATTGATGGAGTGATGTTGACACTCAAGTAGTTGAAGAGCGCCTGAAGGTGGGCTGCAGCAATCCTGGGCCCGAGCCCGGCTGCCGTTTCCCCTCAGGGAGGGAACGGTGCCCATTTTCCCTGTATGTTGACTTATAAAAAAAGAGTTTTCCGTCAAGCTGGTCCCTACATTACCCAACCGGGCAGCGAGAAGCTGCAGGAGAAGCAGAAACGCTTCTCTGCTTTCAGGTCCCCTTTGGCTTGATGGGTGACGTGGTGTCTCCAACCCTGCACCAGCATCTCTGGTAACTCTGTAAATCTGAAGAGCTTGACTGAGCATCCGTGTGTCTTCATCAGCCTGGTTTGCAGGTGTCCCTACTTCTTTGAGTCAGCTTGGATCCGCTTTCTCTTCAAAAAAGGGAGTCGTAATGGCTGCGATATTTCCTGTGTACCCTTGTTTTGTTTCGCACAGCTGAGAGGTACGATGCCTCCCCGGCATCAGCCCTCGATGAAGGAGGTTGCTCCTTCGTGGCTCCAGGGCTGCACAGACCTGGCAAACCTCCTTCTCCTCACTCACAGCGGCAGCCTGGTACCCAAGGCAAAAAGTCATCTTCTCCAAAACCTCCAGATTTCAAGTGGTTTTCTGGCATTGTGATGGCCCAGAGCAAGCAATACCGCATGGTCGAGTTCGCAGGTTCTTCATGCCCTTAACACATCACTGAATCAAGACATAAACTGATCTGAGGCTGTTTGAAGATGATAATTATGGACTAGGCTTAATTGGCCATCATGATTTTATCTTGGCTCAAAGGAGCCAAGGCACAAGTGGTATATTTTTGCATGTCAGCCTTTCTCTCCCACAGCTAAGCTGATTTTTTTCGGATGATGCAGCAACGATCTGCCGGGTTGTTTATCTGGTCTGCTGGGATTTACAAATCTCAGGATGTAGAAGAGTGGGGGTTAGATGAAGAACTGGTAAACCTGAATTTTCTGCTTTAAAGCTGCTTTTTTTTTTTTTTTTCCTTCCTGTTTTGCTGGGACCTGCAAGCGGCCCCGCTCTGTGTCACATTTCTGGTTTTCCCCATGGTGATGGTGGCACTTCCCATTGCAAGGTATTTAGCGATACGCTAATAAAAAGTGCTTCTCTTTCCAAATTTCTATGCTGTATCCTTGAAAACACCCACTGGAAGCCTCATCTGGGCACCTTCTGGGAGGAGGACTGGAAAGATAAGGGTGGGAGAGAGTGGATGGACTCTGAGGGAGGTAGTGCTAGAGTTTTAATGGAGGTTTTGAAGCATTGCATACTTCAGGAACTATTTAAAAATTCATAAACATTTACATCTACAAAGGGAGAAGAGGGATTAAAACACGGAGGTGTGACATGTTACTGCTTCATGTTTGCTTATTAATGTTTAGATCCAGCCAGAGGAATGAAACTCTGAAGCATTAAGGGATGCTCTTAACGCTGAGAGCCCAGATTTCTTTATAGTAAGAATCTCTTAAGCTATTTTAGGTGACAGTGGACTGATGAGGCTTCAAAGTCTACATTAGCTGGAGGAAAGAAACCTCCAGGGAGCCAAATTGTTGATGTATTTGCATAGCAGTGAGTTAGTGGCTGAGTATATTGAAGCTATTGTAGGGCTGCCCAAAATATGACATAAATAGAAATTGTGCCCCGATCATCAAGGTCTGAGCCTGCTGTTCTGGCTTTATTAGGTAGCAGGCTGCGGTCTTTGCAGTTTCCCTGCAAAGCTTCTACCAAATGACCTTGGTGTCCTTGTCCCTAGTGCTCCATCTGGCTGTGGCTCTTGGTCACGTGAAGATGACCGAGGACAAACTCATCTCCAAAATTCACCTGATGGTCAGCTTCCTGGTGTCCTTGCTGTAGAAGAACTGGAAGAATGCATGTGCCATGGATCCAGAGCACCATGGGGAAGTCCCGGCATCTCTACTGGACAGGGCGGCAATAAATGGTTTGAAATCGGGCTGCAGTGCGCGTCTCCTCCCTGGTGGATGTTTGGTTTTGTAACTGCTCACTGGTTTCTTTAGGCAACGGTCTCATTTTGACAGGCTGTTCTTGGCTGCTACGTGCCGTATGCAGCTTACACTTCCAACTCATCTGGAGGTACTGGGAGCTGCGTTTTGGCCCAGCCTACGTGGTTTTTTCAAGAAACGGTAGTCAAGCTTTGCAGACTGCAAGGGGGGTTCCTGTTCTGCTGGGAAGCATTATGCTGGCCCTGTTTTTGCTCTTGGCTGCAGCTTATCATGTACCATGGATTCCTCTGGGATGGACGTGCAAGATAACGGTCATGTTAAGAGCGTTGGAAGCGAACCCTGGAGACACTAGACGCGCTGGGGGAAGACTGCTTGTTTATGTGGTGTTTGGTAGCACCCGCATGGAAAACTTTACTTCTGACTCCTCTTGACCCTCTCAAGAACTTTAAAATCCAGCCTGAACAGCGCAAAGAGGTGGATGTGGCATAAAACGTCAGTCAGGTTTTATAGTTCAGCAGAACCTTATCCAGGAGCAGAGGGAGAGCCAGGGCTGGTTTTGTCCTTGTCCTGATTTATTTGCAGAGTTGGTGAAGGGGAAGGTCTGAAGTGCTGTCTTAGAGGTTTCCTAGGCTCTATGTAGAAGGAAGTGTATAATTTTCAGCCGATTTACTTGGGATATTTGACAGTGGCTCCTTATCTGTTTCCTCTTCTGTTTGTAGAGATTTATCTCCTTCATGGTAGGGAGGGGAATTCCCTTTTTGGTCTAAGAATTGGGTTTTTTTTTTAAGGAAATTCATTTTACACAGTTGCATGGGTTATCTGTCCACTCTGCTGCCTCCCCATCCTCCCACGGCGGTTTTTGAACCAGTTTCATGACAGGATGCTCTCTCCACTCCCCAGGTGGCATCTTTGTGCCGTTGTTGGTCAGCACAGAACCTCCTTTGGGTGGGCAGAGGTGTGCAGATGCTGCACCCACTGGCATTAAACGCCCGCCATCAGAGCCACCTAAGAGCCAGACCGCCTTGGTCCGTGCCCCTGAGGGGCTGCCCTTTTCCAAACGGGAGCACCAGGCGTGTCCAGGTAGTTGCTGTGTCCCCTCTTGCAGCAACGCTGGGAGCGGATAAAGTCACCCTGCTTCTCCCCGGAGTTAACCGTGTTAATCATATGCACATAATCCCCAATACGCTGATGCAGTTTCGCATTGCAATCTGGTGGCTGTGACACCCAGATGTGAGGCTGAACTGCTCAGGGGAAGGCTCAGCAGTCGTCTTTTTTCAGTGTGGAATTTAAAACTGAACCAAAATAAGCAAAAATCCTCTTTCTTATCTGTTTGGGTTTTTTTTTTTTTTTTTTCCCCAACAACCTTTTAATCATAAGAGAATCACGTTCTCTCTTGAGTAGTCCGGTAGCTGCCAGGTCCCTGTCAGCTGGGGAGATCAGGGCCACATGAAGATGAATTTGCTGGAGGACTGGGGTGTTGCTTTATGGTTGGGTCCCCTGCACAGATCTAATAAATCACGTTTGCCGCATCAGCAGTAGCAGCCGGCGTCGGTCTGAGCAGCTTTCCTCCAAGAACTGGATAATCCAGATGACCGTGGTCCCTGCGATCCGAGCTGCAAGTTCAGCTCAGCTTCAGGAGGAGCCCTGGAAAGATGCCGTTGCTGTAGGCTGCTGCGTCGCTGGTGGGACCTCGCTGGAAGGAGATACGAGGGGCAAAGCCGGAGCCCGCAGCCTCTTGCTGCCACTCACCTCTGGGCTGGAGATGTCCCAGCAGGGTCTTGTTCATCCCACCTGAACAGGTCTGTGCATGGGGAGCTGGGCTGCTTTTGCTTGTTTGAGGCCCTGCGATACCTAGATTGTAATCACCATGCTCCCAGGTTAAAAATAAGAATTACATAAAAATCCCTGGGTGCTTTTAGGAAATGCTTTTAGAGGTTCTTTGAATGGGCTGGTTTGCACAGAGGGGCAGTGCCTCTTATTGAACCCCTCAGCATGGGGGGTTCCCTCCCACGTGGGAGGGAACAGAGGAGTTCTTGAGCATGGGAAACCAACATGATGGTGTCCTTAGGGCTGTGTCACCCGCAGAGCAACCTGCTGCTGCCATGGACCTGCCAGAACGCTAGAGCAGAGGCTACGGAGCCTGATCTGCTGCCGGCCCGATGTCAGGCTGCTGGTCTTGAGGAGGAAGCAGGGTCTCTGTGAGGATGGGGCCAGCGGGACCAGGCTGTGTTGATGGCGAGGCACGGGTGTTTGCAAAGGTGTCCATCCTCCATCCTGCTGGTTTTGTACCCTCTGTCTGCTGGGCATCATGCTTTGAGGGTGCTTTTACTCCCATGCCCTGCTACGGGAGCCTTGGCTGCAGGCTCTGTTGAGGAGAGACCTTGTGCTTGGCTACAAAAAGCGCTCAACAATAAAATATATAGTTTAGACTTGTGTGCCCAAGCAGACCCTCGTGTAATGTGGGCAGGGGGAGGTCCTCGAGGAGGGGAATGGTATCGCAGCGATGGAGCGCCGGGCTCCATCCGCTGAGTCTCAGCCCAAAGGAAGGGTCTTTCCCTCTGCTTGGATCTCCCCTTTCTGAAACAAAGAGCTGCCCGGAGGCGAGTTAGCCCAGTGACGGGACTGGCAGTGCCAATGCAAACCTGACTTCATGCCCGGAGAACTGACCTGTGTTTTGAGATACCAGCCAGCTGGGAAACTGGCTGAGCAGCTGGGAAAGCACTGGGGGTAAGGGGGAAGCTCTGGTGCTCAGGGTTATCACGGCTGCACAGCACCCGGGCTCGGCTGCCTCCTGACGGATGTGCATGGACATTCTTAACTGCGGGATGGATCCGGCCCTGCCATCGCAAGCCCTGAGCATCCTCTTGCAGCTTGGGCCAGGTGACCTGCTCACTCCAGGAAGTGTGTCTCCGCAAATCCTTCTCTAAAAAGAAGCGCAAGTGATCAGCCCTTGTGCCTGGAAACTCTTGGAGATGGACAGAAAACTTAGAGGGCTGGAGAGGAGATGAAATCCCCAGGGAGTTATTTTTAAGGAAAGGCAGAGGATATAGAAGACTATAAGGCAGAGGGTGACAGTGCCAGTCTGCCTTTCAGCATGTCCAGTGTCTTGCTGGTGCTGTGAACTTAGGATGTGTTGTCAAGAATTGGTGCTAATCATGCATACCACAGCTTGGGTTGCTGGGTTTGTATGTTACAGGGAAGACAGCATAGGAATTTGGGGCTATTCTTCCCCTAAGACGACTCATGATTTCTCTGCAGCTTTTGGGTCGGGTCCAAGCAGGAGATGTTTGCCCCAAGAGGGGAAACCCCATCCCTGAAGCTTCAAGGAGGTTTGAGATCCTGACCTGTTGGGGACCATTGTTGATGGTCACTTCTCAAGCCTCATCCTATTGCGGCACGGCGCAGGTCCTGCTTCGAAGCTGGAAATGGGATCTCTCAGCGCCCCCCACCCCGGCTGGGGCCACATCCTGTGCTCTCAGCAGATGGGCATGAGGCTGGGCCAGTCCTGCCCCGGGGCTGGGAGATGCCATTTGCTGGCTGACCTCTCAGGGCTTATGAGATTTGCAGACCCCAAGGACCTGTCTTGTTCCTCGTGGTACATTAGGGTCCCCGGGCATGGCAGCAGTGGGGGGACAACAGTGGCTGCCAGCCTGCAGCCTGGTCCTCTGTAGCGCTGAGCATCGAGTCTGACTCTGTGTAAGCTCATTAGGGGAAGAAAGCGGCTTTAGAGGATGTGAAGGATTTGAGCGAAGGGGTCGGGCAGGGGAAGGGGCAGTGAGGGTGATGGCTGGGAGGAAAGCAGGGTTGGTTGGGGGTCCTGGGCAGAGCAGCTTCCCCACATCATCAAACACAATGCTGCGGGGGCTCTTTTTCACCCATCTTGGTTTAACCTGATGCTGTGCCCTCCAGGAAGGCATGGGGGGATCCCCCATCTCCATGGAGGTCCTGAGTGCCACCGCCCTGCCCTGGGCCTCCTGCCAGGGAGATGCTCTGCTCTGCAGACACGGGGCACGGAGGGAGCAGCCACGGTCTCTCTCAGCTCCGGGTAACAGCTCTCACCTCCAAAGAGCCGGCGGGGGATCCAGCCCCACTCTGAAAGCAGAGGTCGCCTGGCCACCTGCAAACCACTCAAGCCCGCCCCGGCCCTGCGCAGGGAGCTCCCAGCCACTCGTGTGCATGTCCTTTAAAGGTCTTCTCGCATCCAGCTCTTCCCTGGCAGCTCCTTCTGCTGCAGATGCGACCGTTCTCCCCTCCGGGGAGAATCTGCTGCCAGCGGCTTGCACTGCGCGGGGTCCTGGCATCCCCCGACCCACCGTCTGCCAGCCGCACCACGTCCCCTGACCCCCCTCCCGGGTCTGCCGGGGACCCGACAGCACCGAGTGCCAGGTCCAAGCTGGGTGGCCCCAGCATCTGCCTTCGGCTGCTTGAGACAAGTTCAGGCAGGTAACGACCCGGGGAGCGTTTGGTAAAGTTGCCGAGTCGAGGGAAAGCGCTCGGTCTGGCTTCCCCGGGGGTTTATTTATGCCACGTTGGGTAAACAAGCTGCGTGCCTCTGTATTTCCATCCGTAAAACAAAGATAAGGAGCGAGCGTTTGTAAGGCTGCCTGAGCTGTACTAAATCAGCAGGCTGCAGGGTCTGCCGTGGCTGTTACGGAGCGAGGGCTTTGCAGCAGGGACCAGCCCTCGGGAAAACTCTGATGCCCGCTGATGCGATGAGTTTGCCTGATCCCTGGTGGCTGGGGACTCCCGGGCCCCTTGGCAGAGGTGTTGGGGACAATTTCCAGTGTATAGGTATGAAATGGGCTTGTTTTGACAGATGCCAAGTACTGCTTGCTTTTCCACCTCTATCGGGGCTGAGCAAGCTCTGGGAGATGGGTGATGGCCCCACTCGGCACAGGGGCGAGATGGGTGATGGTCCCACTCGGTGCTGGAGCAACTAAGCTTGGCCAAGACTTTGCACAGGCATGCGGGGCTTCAACCAGTCCTTGCTGTCTGTCCCCTTAAATCTCTGCTGCATGTTGTGTCCCAGCCCAAAAAAAAAATCTCCTCCATGGGCATAGCTCCCAAGGAGACGCATCCTGCAGGAGAGTTCCTTCTGCACAGTGACTTTATCCTGGGCTGGGAGAGGGACTCTGTGGACTTTCTGCTGGCTTTCTCTGATTTTTAAACATTGCAAAACAGCTTAAATGAGATGTCCAAGCTCCCTTGGACTCGGGAATCTCTTGTATTTGACTATATGGGAGCCAGCCTGGCAGGGGATGCTGGAGGATTGGACTGGCCCCTACCTGGTGTACAGCAGGTCACTCCCACTCTGCACCAGGTGCTCACACCAGTAGGTGGGTGCAAATTTATCTCCCCCCACGGAGATGACCCACATCACGAGCCCCAAGCGAGGATCACCCTGTGGGAGGGAAATGGGGGCAGTGAGCGGGGAAGTCCACCCTCAGTGGCTTGTAATAAATTCCTTGTTTGCCTCCCTCAGCGTCCGCCCGAATCCCAGCAGCATCCTCCTGAATCGCAGTGGGCCTCCCCACCTCTTTTCCCACAGATGCCTCCACTCTAAGCAGAGGATCTTGGAGCTCCTGCTGGGTGAGAAAATGCTTTAAAAATATAACATTTAGAGGCGTTCTCCCATCTGCGCGCAGCTAATACGTGTCTCTCATGATAGGTGTGCTGGTCCTGGAGCCTCCACGCTTTGCAGATGAAGCCGCTCGCAGGGATCTCGCTGGGAGAGGGAGAAGAGGAGGTGCAGGGACCTGTCCAGGGGCGCCGCCGGCGGCAGCGGCAGAGGACGAGCTGCCGACCCAGCACCTCGCCTCGGAGGTATGTGCGCAAAAGGCTCACCCCACGGCTCTCCGGGTGCTAGCGAGGATGGGACAGGGGTGGCGGTGCCAGGCAAGAGGGGGATGCTGGCTGCTCTGAGGCACCCAGCGTCATTTCAGCAGAGCAGCCCCTTCTCCTGTGGCCACCGTTCCTGGGGAACAATCCTGTTGTAGCCTTGTCCAGAGCCAGGAGCAAAGTTTGGGGGGGTCAAACCTCTTCCCAGGTAGGTGCTGAGCTCCAGCACGAGGAGTGCTGTTTCCAGCCACAGGTGACCTGCCATCCCTGCCATGCTCCAGCATCCTCACCCGCAGCGAGCAGGGATGCTACAGAGCTGCCAGACTTCCTTGCACCCAGGACAGGGTTTTGGGGTGGCAAGGCCATTCTGGTACACTTTTGGGGCCAAGAGCGTGTGCCAAGGCCCGCTGTCCCTATGGCAGTGACATGAGATGGCGCCCGGGCTCTGCCGGCAGCCGGATTTGTTGTGATGCCTGCGAAGAGGCTGGCTCGCAGCGAGGTCCACTTGGCAGCTAGGGAAAAAAAAAAAAAAAAAAAAAAAAATTGTGCTGAGGAGAAGCACGGCCGTGGGCCGGTGACTCATTGCTGGCTGGAAACGGCTTCGGCGGGCTCCTCAGTGGTGGCTCTGCGGCGGCCGCAGGAGCAGAGAGGGCTGCTGTGCCTGTGCCAGGGAAAGCGGGGATGGGGACGGAGCGGGCTACAGAGGATGCTCGGAAAGTACCCAGGTCCGGAGCAGTATCCCATCGAGGGGTGCTGTGGTGGCTGCGGGAGGGCGGAGGGAGTGGGGTGCTGCCTCTGCTGCTGGAGTTTCTTTGGGGTTTACCCAGGCTTCTCTCTACAGGGAGC
>VYXH01004467.1:408803-419361 GCA_013397275.1 Burhinus bistriatus | reverse complement strand
GCTGCTCTCCATCCATTCTCTGAGAAGAGAGTTTATTGCACTTTAACAAAATTGTGTATTAAACTGACATAGAACGTGGGATAATGGATTGCTTGGCATCTGCAATAAAGTATATGTGGAGGAAGAAAATCAGATCTATAGCTTCATTTAATTTTCATTTGCTCATTCAGGAGTTGATATAATCTAGTTGGCTCCCCAAAGTAAAAGTTAGGCTGAGTACAACTTGAGAGAGCACAAGCTCCTGTTTCTTTCCTATGTGTCCTACAAAGTGAACAATATTATCTGTCTTAATGCCTATAAGTATTTTACATTATGACTGCTTACACTTTTTGTAATTATGACTAATGATTTTTCATTTGCTGATGGCAGTATGGGAATTCTTTAAAATTTTGAGAGATAAGATGGTCTAGCAGCCTCTTAAAGTTCTCTGACATTTGTCTTCATGAGCAGATCTTTTAATCTTTAATAACAATTTAATTCCATGGGTAACTTTATTCTAATAGGTTTATATGGTACAAAGATTAGGAAATATTCTGGGAATCCAGATTCTAAAAAATGAATAAATTTATTTAAAATATCTGATTTTCTATCAGATTAAAAAAAAAAAAAGTGCTCTGAGGAAAAAAGAATTGTGGTATTGTCATGTGTGTTTTGAAAAAGAAGCCAAGACAGATATATGTGAGCTCTTGGGCCCAGAAGGCTTTCTTTGCGTAAAGAACATACTGCAAAAACAGCTGCATCTCCTAGTGGTTAGATTTGTTACATAAACAAGAATTTAGAAATAATATGGTAGGAGTGTGACTACTCACTCAACTCCTGCTCAGATTTTGGCTAATCCACAACTCACGCTAAGGGCTGATGTATGCTGGGAACAGTGTCATTAGGTCAAAGCGAGAGCAATACGTAGGCAGAACATGGTGGCCAGAAAGGGCTAGGTGTCAGTATGCAGCCAATATCACCTGCAGCTTGCTGTCTCCTGCAGCTATAATCCTTGCATATTGATTGTTTCGTAGTTTCCTCAGAACTCGCTAACTCATGGAAACAGTATAGACCAAACTCCCAAGCTGGAAGGTATAAATACATCAGCTTACCCAAAAAGTCTTTGAAGCAAATACAATAGCAGCTGGAATGCCAAGGCTTTTGTGCTTCCCAGTGTGATACAGGGGACACCCACACCATGATGGGGGAGGAAGGATGAGCACTCTCATCGTCAGCTAGGTAACTATTTTACTCACAGGTTCATGAGTTGAAAATTGCAGGTTAGAGAACTTGGTTATTAGAAACCTCATGAATTAAGGAATTAATTAGTGAATTCACTTATTAAGCCTACTCTGTACAAAAGGAATTGAGCCTTTGGATGTTGTGTTTGTTTTCTTTCTTAATGATCTCCCAAAATAAAGTTTAATTTACTGAGTATATTGTCCTATAAATTTGAGACATCCAAAAGGACCGTGACACAGGACATTACCTATGATCAGCTGCAACAGGACTGGAGGTGATTCTGTCAAAAAACAGTACAATTACACTGAAAATGTAAAGAGTAAAACTTTGCTTGCAATACATTTTCAAGGGTGTTGCAGTTCAATTGGAAACCATCTTCCTCCAGTATTGCTTTTCTAAAAACTAAATAGAGAATTACTCTCAGATAGAAGACATCTTATTCCTTTTTATACAGCTTTTGTTAACACCCAATGGATCAACAAAAGCTGTATAAAAAGGAATACAAAATTTCATTGAAAAAGAGCCTGTGAATCTGTTATTAAACAATGTGAAATGCAATAGAGGAATAAGAAGTGACATAGTGGAGAATAAGCTTCCTAATGTAATGGTTATGTTCTACACTGAGAGTATTTAACACACAAATATAATATTCTCAGTGTTTTAATTTTGTATAGCATGTAGAATTTGCTTATTGAGAATAATATTAAAGTATTCTGAAATAAAACATAACGGTCTTAATAATGTACTCATTAAGTAGTTCAATTAAATAATCCCTTAACAGTAATATTTCTTCTTATTAAAGCATCTCAAAAGATGCATTAATCTCATGTAAATCAAAACAACATATGCATGCCCTCTTTCATGTAATCAAATTAATATACTGATTAATTTGTTTTCCTTTATGATTATTAATGAATGATCACTCATAGGAAGCAATGGATTATACAAAAGGCTATAAATTGAGTGTGATTTGAGATTTATCTCTTAGTCATTTTTAAATGTATTTGTCCAAAAGCATGCTGACTCCTGTTCCTTTCTGTAATGGGACAAAAAATTCACCTGAAGTGTGCAAATTCAGTGAATTTCAGCATTCTGAGTTTCCAGTATTCGTTTACTTAAGAAAAAGTAATTTAAATTGCCTTAGACTCTTACTGACTTCTTATTAAACACTTCCCCATTAACTTTAGCATTTAGGTTTATAGGACAGCAATTACCAGGAGTGCACTTTTTCCCTTTGGCATAATATTGACCTAATATTGAATGTTAACAAAGTATTGTATAAGACAAAAAAATATTAGAGTAGCATGACACAGTCTTAATCTCTCCACCTGCTCCACTTGATGAAGGGGGATTTTTATTTTTTTTTTAATATGAAGCTGTTATTGCTTTCTAGTAGCTTTGACTGGCCATACATCAGCCCACATTAACAGATGTCATGCTCCTTCACCTCTAGCAGCCCACCTTATCTAATGCCCCTGACAACTTTCCACATGATAATGTTTCTACATGCCCAGTGCATGCATGCACCATGGTGCCCCTTGGCCATCACGCACCTCACTGCCATGGCACAAGGCTCCACCAACTTCTGTACTCTGGCTCTTCCCACCTCCTCTCGTGGCTGCTGTGCATTAGAGGTACACAGCTTTCTATCATAGTCATCATCTTTTGCTCTCCCAACTAAGTGTCTGACAGGAAAAAACCAGCACAGGTGGTAAACTGAGCACAAAGGATAAGTGGACCGAAGCAGAGGGTTGGTAGAGTGACTAGAGGCTAGAAGCGTAAGGGCAGGAGGCAGGGAAATCCAGAGAGGACAAAAGAGAAACAAAGACAGAAATACGTTTTAATATGGAATGAAGGAGGAAGTGAACTTCTCCTCAGGCAGTTACTTCTCCACACCCACACAGAAACATGGGTAATGCATCTCCTTGTTTCTCAAGGTTTTTGGACTGATGCATAGATTGTCTTGATGCTAGCTCTTGGATGCACAGTAGCTTCCTAGACCTATAAAGTAAAATTAGCTTAGAATAGACTTTGAAAGATGACTAGAAAACCATTTGACTCTCTTCAAAAAGCTCACACCATTCATTGGGGAAATTGTTGATGCAAAGACAGTACTTTTTGGTTTTTTTAAGTCGTATTGAAGAGCTTTACATGGTTCCTACTCCAGTGAGTACCAATTGCATTGTTCAGAAGTATCAGTTCACTCATGATTAGACACTAATACATATTAGTGTATTTCTGGATGGGAAACTGTTTTTAGTGAAGGATGGGTATTATGGAAAGCAATTGCCTCAGGTACTGATGAATCAACATAGAAACCAGCTAAAGTTTTTTAGAATGTTTTACATTTCCAGAGCTGTTCCTCAATGGGGAGGTTCTTAATCCTACAAGGGTGACATAAAAAATAGGATGTGAGCTGGTTCTCAAACCAGCTGAGTGTTATATTTTATTGTACTTGCACATATAAATAGCCTATACCCTCTTAGCTTGTTTTGCAGGAGCTGTTTGAGTTGAGCTATTTCCCACAATGAAATACGATTGCTTCTATTATTAAGACTGATAGTAGGTTGGCCTCCTAGCATTGTATTACAGTTAAAGCTCCATCCTGGACACAGACCAATAGTTAGCTTGGGTTGAAAAGTTGCATACGTGACACAGTGGATTTCTATGGTTTGAGCTAAACAAAGGGCTACCATATGCAATTTATTTTACAGCTTTAGTTCATTTGATCTTGCAGCCAATATGGTATATCAAGCACACAGATGGCCTCTGCACAACACGTTGCCAGTACTGAGTTCTGTGTAATTTGCAGCAATTTAAAAAGTATATACATTAAAGTCAGAAATAGGTGTGACTACCTTAACTTCTACTACAGAAGCTGTTAGCTAAGAGTAGCTAAAGCAATGCAAGTACACTAATAAACCTTAGAAATTAATCTCTTCATAACCTCTGAGTTCATTAGTTTCTCACAACTCAGAAAAAAACCCCTAAACAAACCCATAAACCTCTCCACTGAATATAACAGCAACTCAGAAATGGCAGAATTCAGTTGCAAACCATTTAATTGATCCAGCCATTGGATCTCAGCAGAGATCACTGAGCCCAGATGTGCTATTGCTGGATGAGATACTTAATAGTTATGTAATGTTTTAAATCTCAGATTGATTATTCAGTTCGTACACATAGTAGTAGTATTACTGGAAAATTAACCACTCAGATTGAACAAAGGCTGAAAAGCATAAAGAGATGCTGCACTGGGACATATCATTTGGAGACAGTTGGGACTATTCAGTGCTAATGATGCTCAGCTGAATTAATTATTTCTACAGTATGGTGAACATGAGCACTACCCTCTTAAATTTTCTCCCCACACTTATTATAAAGCATATGACAATATAAACTCCAAGTAGACTTCTGCTTGGAAGGAATAAGCTTCAGTAACCATGCATTTACCTGCTACTGAAAGGCAGAAGTATACTGTGGACTCATGTTCAATTTTTCTCCCAAATGCAATTAATCCTGTCAAACATAACACAGAACAGTTTTATTTTATAGTTTGGAAGTATCTCTAGGATACTCTATCATTGTAAGTTAAACCAACATTAAAGAACAATAATTAAGAGCAGGAAAAGCAAGAATGGAAGGAAGGCAAAAGATATATTTTCAGATTAAATTCAATAATGATGTGAAATCACTGAGACTGTTGTATAAGGTTCACTGTGCTGTCAAAGATTCATATAACCTTTGCAATGAGTAATAATATAATTTTTAGTACTTTAAAAATGCATGAGATCTGAGTCTTTGTTGCCTCTCCAACAGTTAGAATAACTGACGAATCTGAAGGACAGCACTTGAAGCATAGAAGGTACACACTTAACCTCTGTTAAAAAAAAAAGCAAGGATAAAAAACAGCTATGCTGGGAATAGACAACTACTTCATGTTTATTTATTATAACTAGACTATCTCTAGGGCTGTGAAGAGACACATTAACAGTTGATCACCTGTTAGGCACTTTATAAACACTAAGGATTTTCTGCATAACACCAAGGGTTTCAGTTACTAAACTTATTTTAATTTATTTTAGGAATTATATTCTGAGAAATTCCTAGAGGATTACATTAGTCAAGACCCTGAGTTTACACTATGAGTGAAATTGAATTTCCAGGAAAATGAACACTAATATTCTGCGCACACAGGAGTCTAGAAATTGTGAATAGAACAGATCACAGAAAAATGGATGCAGCAATAAAACAAGTCAAAAAGCTGGGTGAAGACTACAGCAGAGACGGAAAGGAGATGGTGGTGTACGTGTGTTTGGCTGAGGGTTGACAGCAGCTTCTGCTTTGCCATTTTACACTAGGTATTCAGAAGCTGGAATAAGCTCTTTCCCATATGAAACACCTATATGTCATGTTTCATACATGACATCAATTGTTACATACATCTTACCAGGAAGGCTGACAGAGCATAAAGTATGAAAGAAGAGTTCATTGTGTTCCACCTTCTGAAGAATCTGCCTTTTTGAAAAATTGGAAGTTCATACTTTTCGGAAGACCTTTATTCATAAAAAGGAGGATTGAAAAAAAAAGCTAAGCATGGGCAATTCCACACCATTCTGGTCCCACTCACCCCCACACCAAAAAAAAAAATCTGGGGAGTTTTACTAAGAGTTAAGGTGGATCACTATTTTTCCCCAAAATGGTTATGATAGTTAAGATAAAGAAAGAACCTTCAGCCAAAGCATAAACAACACAAGCTTTTTCCTTAAAGGAAGATTAATTTAATCAAATGGTCAATAGAGAATGCCAAATGACAGTTTTGCCAGTTGAACTGTTTTTTCTGTGGAATAGCAACAGGCATTAAAGCTTTTTCTAAGCTGTTTTGTTAGTGTACCACAACCCTTGAAATAACATAACTATGTCTAAGAGACAGGAAATTCAGCTAGCAGTCTGCTTAATATCCAGTTTTTTTACTGAGGCACAGACTGCAGTGCCGCATTCCCTACTGACAGCTTCGTGTAATTTGGCTTAGTTGTTATTGAACAACTCAATATTCTTTAAAAAGTATGGACAGAAGAATGCCATTTCTGAACCATCATAAAATAGTGGGTAGGCAGTGCAAGAAAAAAGGGAAATAATTGTCAGCATAAGTACAGACATGGTATAAAGCCAATAATTGGCTTATGCAATTCAGTGTGGACAAATATAAAGGGATGCAATTTTTATCGACACCAAGCTTGTCAGAGTTCAAGGAGCACTTGGATGACACGCTTAGTCATATGATTTAGTTTTAGGTAGTCCTGCAAGAATCAGGATCCTTATGGGTCTCTTCCAACGTGAGATATTCTATGATTCTATGATTATCTAGACACAACAAAAAATAAATTCCCTCAATAGCCACTGGCAGACAAACAAACAGATTAATTAGTTAGACTATAGTAAGTGAAAATTTTAAAACATTCCACCTTAATTCACTAAAAATAGCCTGGACACAAAGTTGATGTTTTGAAATCGAGGGAAAGTATTAGTTGATAATTAAATCTTTTTGAATATGCAGGAATCAGTTCACTCATTTTATGGTAAAAAGCAACATTTCAGAAATATCAATCATAAAAGGGTAATATATAACTACATCAATCATATCTTGGAGTATAGTTAGAAATGTTAGTTTTCAGCAGAGTATGAAGTTTTTTCTGTTTCACTCTTGTGTGTTGCTATACAGTTGTGGACTTTCCCTACCACTCAATCACATACTAAGCAGATGGAAAGAGGAGTGCAAACTGAGTTTTATCTCACGCTTTTAAGATGATAAAAGACAAATATTCATCTGATCTCCCACACAAGAGAGTCCCAAAGTCAAACATCCCTTCACCTTCCTCCATAGTCATCTTGTCTCCTCAAACAGAAAAAATCTGCTGGAAGCCTCTTGGCCAAACATTGAACACAGCTGAGGAAGTGAATCATGGGGAATTTGAGAGGAAAGCCTTCTGGGAATTAAAAATTCAGCTCTTATTTCTGAAACAGGTTTCTAGCAAGTCTCAGAAAAAAGGTGTTTGTTCAACTACTTGTAATTTTTTTTTTTTACAGAATTTGCAAATGTGCCAGAAAGCCTGTAGCAAACTTTTCCTACATTTTTACAATATTTAAAAAAAAAATGAAACATTAGTTTCTTCCAGCAGAAATAAACAAAACAATCCAACACAGTACTAAGAAATATTCTAGATAATCCTTTGCTCTCCACCAGGCGTAGTACTGTGGAATCGACTGCTAATTTTTCTTCCAGGTATCTGACCCATTCTGCAACTTTCTATACTTTCAGTCAACAGACATTTACCCCCCATCATTTCATTTTTCTTTCTGGACTGAACAAGGCACGTGCCTCCAGTTTTGTCTTATTAAATAAACACTGTATTTCTCTGCTCACCCTAATAACTCTTCTTTGTGCTCAATTACAGTTTAATTTTTTTTCTTGAATATGATTAAACAGATTTACAAGGGACAGTTCATTATTAACTTTGTTTTAAAGGAAGAACTGTGATAATCTTTCATAAAGCTAATACACATTCATAGCCATTACATATGGAACCACGGAATTTTCAGAGTTGGAAGGGACGTCTAGAGATCATCTAGTCCAACTCCCCTGCTGATGCAGGAATGCCTAGAGCACATTACTCAGGACTGCATCCAGGCAGGTCTTGAAAATCTCCAGAGAAGGGGACTCCACAACCTCCCTGGGCAGCCTGTTCCACTGCTCTGTCACCCTCACCATAAAGAAGTTTTTCCTTATGTTTGAATGGAACTGCCTATGTTCCAACTTGTGCCCGTTGCCCCTCGTCCTGTCACTGGGAACCACTGAAAAGAGTCTGCCTCCATCCTCCTCCAACCCACCCTTTAGATACTTCTAAGCAAGAATAAGGTCTCTCCTCAGCCTTCTCTTCTCCAGGCTAAAGGGTCCCAGCTCTCTCAGCCTTTCCTCATAAGAGAGGTGCTCCAATCCTCCCAGGCACCTCTGTTGCCCTACGCTGGACTCTCTCCAGAAGATCCCTGTCCTGCTTGAGCTGGGGAGCCCAGAAGTGGACACAGTATTCCAGTTGTGGCCTCACCAGTGCCGAGTAGAGGGGGAGAATGACCTCCCTCGACCTACTGGCCACACTCTTCCCTGTGCAGCCCAGGATTCCATTGGCCTTCCTGGCGACAAGGGCATATTGCTGGCTCATGGATAATTTACTATCTTCCAGGGCCCCAAGATCCTTCTCCTCAGAACTGCAGCTGTCTAGCTGCATTACATTCTACATAGCTACTACATTCTAGCCACTAAAACCACAGACCCTTAACCCATTTGTTAACATTTCATAGCTTTATTTAAAAGGTATTAGTTTTTTTGCAACCTGTCATTCAGCCAGGTCAGCAATGAAAGTGAGCCACAATGAAATAATTAATGTTGACTTTTACCAGTATTATTATTGGTCTTTAAATTCTCTCGTTAGGTTCACAAAGAAAGAGGAGGAATACATCTCTGAACAACCTGATGCACCTATCCACAAACTCAAACAGACATTGCTTCAGAATTTAGAGGAAAACATAGAGGTAGAGTAACACAAGCCAACTTTGTTGTTTAAAGGAGGGTGCAGGAGTACATAAACACTCAGATCTCCAAGGTTCTTCTGTAAAAAACAGCTTTTAACCTATTTCTGAAGATAGTATCCAAGATAATGTGCACACAGAAGACTTTTTCAGAGGCAACATGTTAATGTTTCTTGCTTGTTTGCACTGCAGACATCCTCCCAAAGTGTGTGATAAGGCAAGAATGTTGTGTTAACAAAGATGATGGTAACTATCAAGAATTACAGAGGGAAAGCAAAGGTTAATATCACTTCCTACCAAGTATTTCAGCCCTTGATAAGGACTAAATATTTACAAAAGTGAAGTAGTAGTTATACTTAATAAAACCGTTAAGCTTTTAAATGGAAAATTCCACAGTTTATGCATTTCAGTCTGCATTGTGAGGCCTCTATCAAAAGATTAAAAATTAGGTATTGCCTGCACTTTTTAAGCACTCTTAGAAATTACATACATAGCTAAGCTTGCACTATTTGTATGATGACCAAAATGGCAACTTAAAAAGCAGTTGTTTGCTTATTATACCTTAGCAATCATGAAAAGAAACAGTTATCTAAGAAATCCTACCTGATTTGACTCAGGACATTCTGGAAAGATGGAGAACAATAGTCTGAAGTGAAAACTGGGACTGGACCTGTACAGGGGTGACAAAACCATTCTTCCCAGCCATCCATTTTAATAAAAGCATTGGAAAACATTTGATTTTAGTCCCATTATGGAATAAATCCACAATTTTGAAACCTCAAAGCACCGTGAAATGAATCTGTCACATTTTCAAGGCCTCTCTAGTATATAGCGCTTTTGAAAATCTGGTCCTTAAGTCTTGTCTTAAAGAGACAGCTCATTAAAATGGAAAGCTGTGACACATGATAAGCAATAACACTCCAGAGAGACTTCTGCATGCATTTGCATAGCTTTGCATCCTTTAAAGGTAATAATGCAAACACAAACCAGACCCCTTGTTATTTACACAGTTTAAAACATCAGTATACATTCTTTTTTAACTTTTGCTCAATTAGTCTCATCTCTCAAAAAACCTTTTGTAATAATCAGTATTTACTGTCATGACACATATGGGCACGAGTGGAGCTAATCATCTGCGGGCTGTCCCTGCTGCTGAGCTGAACAAACAAGCTGTTCAAGACTTCTTCCTGTAAATGTTCCTGCTTTGTAAGTCAATAAGAACCTAAAGGAACATTTTCCCTTCTCTTTTACAGAGAGACAACTGAGATCCACCAACTCATTTCTGGATGTCACAAAAATAAAAGAAAAAAAAAAAAGGGCGGCGGGGGCAAAAAAAGCTGGCTCAACTGGTTGTAGTTCATTCAGAGACATAGGCACAAGCAGACAGTATTAAACCAGCATGCCAGTCCCACTGAAGTTTTAATCTATAGAATTAATAATATGCGTTCTGGTTCCTGCACCTGTGACAGATGGTCAACAGAGAAGAAAGCTATCCTTATCAGCGCTACTGAGTTTTGAAATCCCAATACACAAACCACAGATGGCATTGGCAGAACTGTTCAAAGAATTAGACGTCCACAAATAGACTTTTCCTTTTCTCCATTGCCCTCCTAAAATATGTTTGCACTATTTGAAAGTTACCTAAAAGCAAACACATCCTTAGGTTAAAACAACTTGTCAATTTTCATTAATATGAATGTTGGATAATAGGTCAGGGTCATGCTAATCCAATAGATTGATCAATTTTTTTATT
>VYXH01004467.1:386920-408767 GCA_013397275.1 Burhinus bistriatus | reverse complement strand
TTTTTTTTTTTTTTTGCACATTTCGGTGCTCAGAATTTCCATTGACCACAGGGAATGATTGCAGCTCACAGACCCCCAACAATTTGGTGTGGCTCACAGATAATCAAGGTACTGCTTTCAACTCCAGGCAAATGATCAGGCTTGGAAATACATGTTACTGGGAAATGTCACCATATGTGAGTTGATACAGGTTTCCTGACCGAATTCTGAAGCTATGAATGCTACAGAAATGTTTGGAGGGCTTCAACTGGTTTTTCTTTTTCATCTGTGCGTCTGAGTCTGAGCCTCTAGATCCCTACACAGACCTGCCAAATCAAGCCCGGGATCTACATTTGTACGTGTAGTAAGTAAAAAAAGGCACAGGCCTGTTCTTGGACCCCAAAGACAAGCAGCGGGCAAGCCTTTGTGAACATGATTAAACTCCCCTCCTCAAAGCAGTCTTCTTCATACTGCTTCCTTAGAACAATTCTAAGCTAATGTTATCCACAAATCCATGCTCTGACACTGTTTGCAAGAACACTAGCTGGACCAAAATCATGCCCATTAACATGCTACAGATTAAGTAGTGTGGATAATCACATGCTAGTGCTTAAATCTTAATTATAACCATAGATGTGAAACACAGACGTAGAAGCCAGTTCCTGTGACCACAAAGCAGCACTAACCTCCTTGCAAGTACATTTCACTCTTTCTGCTAGGTGGAATGCCAGCCTCAACAAACACAGCTTTTTCCCTGGGAGCTTGGAGAAAAAAAGAAAGGAAATCAAGCCCTGCTTCCGGACTGCAAATCCAGAATTTCAGAGCCATCCCCTCTTTCCTTCACTAAAGGATGCATCTGTGAAGCCCTGCTTTTCCCTTGCCCACGTGCTCAGGCTAGATGAGCACGTACATGACCTCTTATAACACACCATTGTCTGCAACGTCTGTCTCCTCTGACACTAAAAAAATAACGAGGCACCCAAGTGACTGCAAACTATATTACCCTTTGATAGCACCACAGAGGCTGCTGATGACCTTCAGAAGTCAATAGGCTATAAGGTACATCATGCATCACCTGGGCCCAGCTTGACTCCCATTTCACCCAAGTCTTCACCTGGACCCACTTATCAGCCAGTTGAACACTAGATGGAAGCAATCAGATGCTGCCGTCACAACACACCTCTTTACAGAGACAGAAGAGAAACATTACACTGGTAACAGCTCTTCTTATTTAACCACCCTTAGACCAGGCTGGTGGTAACAGTTTACAATTGGTAATTTTAGCACTTGTAGGTCTGTTGTGTCCCATTCTCACTGTGATTTAAAATAAGTAAGGAATAAATGTTATTGCTATCCCTGTCACTTTTGCTTGCTGTTTTTATCAGAAAAAAAAGCCAAGAGATAAGAGGACAGAAAAAGTGAAATACATTCTAGTGGTGATTATTCAAACATAAGGTTACTATCACTGGCGACATAACTAGCAGAGCGTTGTTATGCTCGGTCCAATATTTAGCTGCTAGGTTTCCCGTTGTAGAGAGCATAAACAACTGCAGCACAAAATTTGGGACCTCTATTATTTTTACAGTTGTCAGAATAATGTGCTTAGTATTATAATATCTGTTAGTAAATGTCTCAGAGAAGTTATATCAAAAAACATGCACAGAGAGAAGAGCTCCTGTGGGTTGTTTTTTTTTTACTATTCTGTATTTGTTGGACTTGAAGATCATGTCAGAGAAACCTAAGCAGGTATACAGCTCTACTGCTGTCACTACAGTTTCTTTTTATGGGGCTCTGGGTGAAACTGCACAGGGGTAAAACCTTCCCGTAATTTCAGTCCCAGTCTATATCTCAAATTATACTTCTTAACATGGGAGAAAGGGAATCATGGGGTATTCCTGGAGCTGTTTTTAGAACTGATGGGATGTTCAGGACAAAAAAATACCTGTGGAGCTAAGCCTAATGGTTTTCTTCAGCTGTAGGTGCATGAACAACTGATGGTAGTGCTAACTGGGTCTGGAAGGCCAGATCATTCCCTTTCACAATCAATGTAAGAATTGTCTCAGATCTTCTAAGACGTATTTTGTATGGTTTACCTTTTAAGTCCCAGCTCCTGAGCCATAATGTTAGGGTGAAAAAGCCAGTTCAATCAAAAGTAAGCATAAAGAATACAAATCCCATGGGACAAATTAAAAACACGGTATTTTCTAATGTTTAAAAAAAGAAAATACCATGCCTCCTAAATCAACCATATATTTGACTGAGTCCACCCTCATGAGCCACAAATTTATAATATTGGTAATTTTTTATTTTTCATTCTCATCTGAACAAGCTACCAGTTAAATGAAATATTTCCTCTGTAGGTTTATATTTGCAAGGGCTTTGTCATGGCCTCGGTTTCATGTCTTTCCTATCACTGGTAATAGTATTGCTTGGTTTTCTTCAGTAGTCTTTGGTCCCAGTTCTAATCAGGCTAAGGACGGTATAGCTGCTGAAACCAGGTACATGCAGCCCAGCATGGCCACAGAGCAGGTTTCATAATACTTTGACACAAAATCTTGGAAAAAAATCCCCAAATTTTCATCCCTTAAGACAACTTTAGTGACAGGGCTGTAATATAAATTCCAATAAATTTGTCATATCTAATTAGAAAATTATTACTTTAAAACAACCAACACGTTCCCAGCTCCGTATATAAGGTGCGTTCCCTTTGACCCACGACAAGAGTTTAAGAAGAGAAATTATTGCAAACACAGATCTAAATAAAGACGCTGCTGGCAGGAGTACCCCATTGAAAGTGCTGAGGTTAGAAGATCAAACACGGTCAAGTTCCTATGAGTTTCAGGAAAGCAGCCAGAGATGTCAGCCTGCGTCAGCAGGGAGATGGGTACTTAGTGATGGCTTCACTGTAGAAACAGCATTTTACCCAAGTGATTAAAAATAGGTTTAACACATGTTTTTTGCTCCCTTCAAACATGAAAGAAAGAAGATGGGGAGAATCTGTATGCAGGTGCAGAAAAGACTGATTTTTTTAAAAAAAAAAAAAAAAGGCAAAAAATTAGTTTAGTTTTTAAGCCCTAAGTGGATTGATCTAAACCTATTGCCTCCTTGAGATCAGATTTTGCTCCTCTACGGAGAGCAAAGACAAGAGAGAGGGAGGGAAAAGGTCTCCCTCGGCTCGAGGAGGCTCTCCAGCCATCTGAACAGTCAGTGAGGTGGCTGTAAATGCAGCTTGGAGCAGGATAACTAATTTAGATCCTTCCCTGGGAGTGAGAGAAGGAATCAGGATGGAGAGAGGGAGCCCATGGGTTTGGGAGTGTTCGGGTGTGTGTGCCTGTGTCTCTTTCCTCCATCAGTTGTAAAGGAAGCCTCCAGAGAAAGATGAGGTCAGTTGCTGCTAATACTTTTTCCTGCCCTCACAATTCCAGTCTTCATTCAGCTCATATGAATTCATTTTTCTGTACCTCCAAATCTTCCACTGTGGACAGCAGTTTACTGTCCGTGTGACACAAAATCAATATGGAAAGGCAAGGTCACTGAGAGAAATCAGTTATTGGGGAAAGCAGGGGCCAACTACTTGCGATGCTTTGAAAAACAGAAAAAATTATATTAGACAAAATAGCATGCGATTGTGATGGATTATAAAGGAAACAGTAACACAGAAAAGGTCAACCTCAAAATTCTAATTTTAAACCCATTTATGCACATATAAAGAAATAAAAAGCATTTTTTATTATGTGAACTAATAGATAATATTTCCTTTAAGAGAAGAACAAAGCTGCAAAATGTTATTGCCTACCTGTATGGTCTCCATCGCATACAAATAAGAAGATAAAACGCACTCTGTTAAATGGCAGCCTGTGACTGTAACCAATAAAAGCTTGATCATCAAAACATTAAAAAGCCATCAGCTACTAAGGACAATCTCAGCTGAAATGGACACCACTGAAATTACAACTCTGCTCACAAAACAAATCAATGCACTTGAAGCTTTGCAGCTGGGCTAATGTAACTAGAAAAGACGCTAGATTAAAAAAAAAAAGTCATTAACTACTGCTTTATTTCACAAAGCCTAGATACGCACTCTCCCACAGGATGCTAAAAAACATGCACAGCATCATCTTGACATAAAATCATACCCGTATTAGGTGGCAGGCTTACTGTAGACAGTGACAGCAAATCATTTACCTATTCTGGGGCATCTAATGAATGAGAGGAGAGGACAGAAAAGGAAGGGGAACTTTCATAGACCTAACATCACAAATAAGCACCAAACAAAAATTCTGAAAGCAGAAATAATAGAAGATATCTGAACACCCGCACACTTCAAAAATCCAGATTAAAACCAGTAAGAAACAGCCACTTAAGAGACTAGGGGTTTGTTTTCTGGATGATGATTAATGTATAGTGCTTCTGCCTACCTAAGGGTTGGGTTTCCATACTGAATTTCACCCCAGCCCCCTTAGTATAACCTAAATGATACAAAATCATGACTTGACAATAAATCTCCCTTAAACTTTATCTTCATCATTATGATAAAGAAAGTATTTTTCATCTATAGTTCACGTTGTTTAGTTATGCTTGCAAATTAACCTGTGTCATTTGTTTATTCATAGAGCGAATGGAAACTTTTCACAGAAGGAGGCAGTGGACTTGGAAAAGTCTGGTTTTGTTATAATTAGATTATGTTATGGAAACATTTAATGAAAAATCTTACTTTTTAATCAGCTTCTTAAAAACAGTAATTCTAGGATGGTTTTGTAAGGTTTTCTCTGCCAGCTAAGTTGTTTATTTTGTCTCTGTTTTTCTTTAAAACTTCTCTGACATGTTGAAATCATGACTGACAATGAAACTTTGTTTTAATCTGCTCATTGATTCAAAACACGTGAACCACCAGAAAATGATGGTTTTGTTCAAAAAACTACCAAAAATGAAACTGTGAAATAAATACTCATCCTCACGTGAAACTTCCCAATAAAATACACGTAACTAAGATGTAAAAAAAGATTTCCAAGTAACCTTCAGGCAATGAAGGCAACCTTTCTATCTCAGAAAAAATCTCAACATTTGACCACAAAGTATTTTTTTACAGGTGAGACAACATTTGAAGGGTGTTTTTGAAAGAATTTCTGTAATTCCTTCAATTTAAATATTTCATTAAGTAGTGTTGTATTCATACACGAATATAGCTATTTGCTGCTGCTTTTATATACTATTACTTTTTTAGATTATTTTACCACCTGTAATAACAAAAGCAATATCTTCTGCATAGACTACAAATTATGTTGCCTATGTCATTTTCTCCTTAATCCTGACTGAAAAACTGTTTACCCTGCCCAGCAGATTAAACAAACTAGTATGAAAGTTATGGGAGAAAAACACTAAGGTATTAACAATTGTTTGTATTCTTAAAACAGTTTATCCCAGATTCAGAAAAATATTATTGGATAGTATCAACACTACCTCCAATCATCAAGCAACCCTTTGAACTGATATTACCACCCTTGAGGTAGGAATATCTGAGTTGATTGTTAATTGGTCCCTGAACCCCCAGTTTTCAGCTAAATTAATACAGCTGAAAATATATATTAATGATGTAAGCCAAAGCTGGTTTGTCTTAATACCTGGGCACAGTATTTGCAGTAGCTCAAGGGCTGATTCCCAAGGCTCAGCCCAAGTCACCTATTCAGAAGGATGAGTTGTCCAACGGGAGTGATAATGCCTGATGCAGGCACCGGGAAGTATGAGGCCACCAGCGATGGCCAGTGGCCAGGATCATGCGGTTTACTGGGACAGTATTTCCCACTATTGCTGCTGGAGACCAAGCACTGTGGTAGGCACCACTGCTCTGACTCAGCTGGCATTCCAACCATTTTCATACTGATCATTTGCTGCCCCTTCTATTACAGCCCAGTTCCCGTGCCACCATATCCCTGCAATGATCTAAGCATTCATTTATAAACTTAATTGTTAAATGGATTGAACGGTTTGATTTAAAGTGGTGTCTTCTTAAAATTAAAAATTCCCCAGCATGTCATTTTTTATGTCCAAATAAACATATATATTTACAGCATAGTTTGTGTTTTCCTGAAAATACAGAGGATTAATAAGTAACATAAATGTAATTTTAAATGACAGATCTTTATCAGTGGTTCACAGATAGTGTATGTATTTCAAGAGAAAGTCAAGATGGAAAAAACTCTATGGTTCTCTAATAAAACAATGCATTTCATAGCTGGTAAAATTAATTCCATTTGCTGGAAAAGCTTCAAAAAAAGAAACCACCCTGCAAAATGTGGTCAGATAATTTCTATAATCCTGTGGTTCTCAGATTATTCAAAATTAATCTCTCTTTTCTCCTCCCAAGAGACCAAACTAAACAAAAATACGGTCATATAGAGAGTATTATAGCATTTTTTGAAAGATCATGACACTTAGTTGCTCAAACTAGTCTGTCAGAAAAGCAGAAATAATGTTGTAGTGGGAGAGATATGGATGAGATATGCACTTGAGTTGTTAGAAGAACACAACCTTCCAAAAAGCTGCAATGTATTTCTAACAGACAGATGCTTAACATAATGTAGTAATTTGTATAAAACCCTCAAGATATTATTTCATTCTAGAATTGTTTTCTTTCGCTTTTCAAGGTGTATGTATACCTGCAATGTCTACCTCTCCTACTAGCCTTTCAGAGCAGGAATAGAATTTTTAGCTTGATTTGTTCAATGCTTAGGACTAGGAGGTCAATACGTGACAGGATTTCTAACTAATACTAGCTAATCTTATCTAATTTGAAGTGCAACCACTTGCTGGGATCTCTAAATGTCAGTCATCATTTAAGCAAAATCCCCTGTAACACAATGCCATAAATATTGCTTACATTAGTAAAGCTGAAGGTCCTGCTTTATTTAATAAGGAAATGGAAAGTTCAGGGCTTAAGAAAGATAGCCTTTTCTCATCCACAACGGTGGGATGTAAGACAAGAATAATGAGTGACTTAACTGTCCAATGTTTGTCTTAGTACTGTACAAAAATTTGGCATGGGAAGTGAAATATATTTACAGCATGTTCATTGCTTTAAATAAAGTAAAACTGGTTTATCATATTAATTCTCTTATCTCAATGTCCTGCTTCCAAGGAAAGCCAACATATTAATACGAATAAACAAGAATTCTATTAAAATTATTCCAATAATTCTAACACATTTGTTTTTAGTAGTTTTGCTCTCTATCCTGTCTAAGGCCAGCAGACGAAGTATCGAACTCAGCCCCTTCGCTTCCTATGCTGCTGCAGGCTGAGTTTGCCTTAGATTTCATTGTGGAACAGATCAAAGGAAGGAACCAGAAGTTACAAGTTTGAACAGCCAAAACAAAGAAATATAAAGCTCTTTAGGCACTCTGTGATGCCTCTCATCAGGTCCCATGTGTGTAGATCAAGATTTCTCAAGAGTTCTCTGTATCAGTCCTCTTCCACCGCCGATAATGCCTCTCCCTGAGCCCTTGAAGAGGCCCTGGGAGGCCTTGTAGGTGAAGGCTGGGGCAAAGAAGGGACTGACTGCCTCAGCCTTACCATCACCTGCTGTCACTAAATCACTCTCAATGCTCAGCAGTAGGCCTACATTTTCCTTTTTTATTCTTTTACTGCTAATGTAGCAGCACAAGCTCTTCATGTTAGATCCCTTGCAAGTATCATCCCTAGCTGAGCTTGGCTTTCCTGCCACCGTTCCTGCACGCCCAGGCAATGTTGTTACAGTGCTACTTGTAGCCTGCCCTCGCTCCCACCTCCTGTGTACAGCCTTTTTGCATTACAGCCGAGTCATGAGTTCCCTGCTTAGCCAAGTTTTGCAAGTCTACTCATTTTCCTCAGTATTGGGATGGACAATTCTTGCGCTAGGATGATATTGTCCTTAAAGACCTGTCACCTGTCCTAAGCTCCTTTGCTCCCATTAGGTCCCACCTACTGGTTCCCTGAAAAGCTGAAATCTGCTCTCCAGAATCCTAGAGTCTGCACTGTGCTACTTGCTTTCCTCACTCCCCTTAGCATCTTGTACTTCTTTGCTCCCTGGCTGCTGCAGCCATGGCTCTCCCTGTTTATCTCATCCATAATCAGTTCTTCCTTTTTTGTGAGTAGCAGGTACAGGAAAGCTCCACTCCTGGTTGGCCCACCTAGCACTTGTGTTAAGAAGTTGCCCCCAAAACCCTCCAGAAACCTTCCAGATAACAGGAGTCCAACTGCGTTGCCCTCCCAGGATATGTCAGGGATAATCCCATAAGAACAAGGGTCTGTGATCTGGAGACTTCTTCAAGCTGCTTAAAGATGACTTCGTTCACTTGTACACCTTGATCACCTTAGTCTGTAACAAATTCTCACTACAATGTTGCCCTTGTTGTTCTGTTCTCTAATCCTGACCCACAGACTCTCAACAAGTTTGTCACCTGTTGGTAGAGCTCCATATATCTGAGCTGCTCCTTAGCATACTGACAAACCCATCTCCTTTTCCCTATTGACTGTCTTTCCTAAGGAGCCTGTATCCATCCATCAATCCACCACAACAGTCCAGACGTATGAGCTGTCCCCATCTCAATTACTGCAATCATGTCTCAGTTCTGCATTCACACACACTGCACTTACTCCTCCTGTTTGTTTGCCAGGCTGTGTGCATCTGTGCACAGATCTTCATAGATGCCCTTTGCCACCTGCCTCATCCTTTCCAAAGGCTCCTTTACTCCCATGTACTTACCACCCTTGACCTCCATTTTTTCACTTACCTGCAAACTGTCATAATCTTTCTCTGTGTACCCGGTTTAACATCCTCCTCAACGAACAAGCAAGACTGCAGGCAAAGATATTTTTACACTGCCATTGTCAAATGGGTCCCATATCTTGCTAGCAGTCCTCATTCCTCAGAGAGGGACCTATGATCACAAAAGCCAAGGCACCACCCATGACACCAGGCAGTTGCTAACTCACAGGGTGTATCGGTTCCTACCTGAAACCTGTCCCTTCAGTTGTAGGATTGAGGGGAACACCACTTGGCCTCCCATGTCCTTCACCTTTATCTCCAGACTTCTGTAGTCCCTCCTGATTTGTTCCAGGTCTCCCTCAGCAGTGCTGCACATGGACAAAATGAAAGGGAGCCTGAGAGTTGGAAAACCATTGGCAGTTTCTCTGGAACCATCCTCCCTGCTCCAGTCCAGGACCTCTGCAAAAAGCAAAAGTCACGGCAAGCAAAGAGACACTTAGCACATCTGGTCAGATGTGGGGTGCTTCCACACCTGCAAAAGGGCACCTCCAACCACCATCACCCATCACTTCCTCTTGGTGCTAGTGGTCTGTGCAGGCCCAGCTCACTCTGAGGCCTCCCTTAATGGAGCTTGTTCCTTTACACAGGGTATTACAATCAGTTCTGTGAATTCAGATCTGGGGATAGATAAGGAGCCCTTCTTTTGCTGCCAGAGGTCACTCAGGAAGTTTGCCAATGGCAACAAGCTGAGTGGTGTGGTCAACACACTGAAGGGAAGGGCTGTCATCCAGGAGGACCCTGACAGGCTTGAGAGGTCATCCAATGCAAACCTTGTTGAACCTGAAGTTCAATAAGGCCAAGTGCAAGATCCTGCATGTGGGTCGGGGCAATCCCAAGTGCAAATGCAGTCTGGGCGGAAAATGGATTGAGAGCAACCCTGAGGAGAGGGACTTGATAGTGTTGGCTAATGAGAAGCTCAGCATGACCCAACACTGTACAATCCCAGTCCAGAAAGCCAACCACATCCTGGGCTGCATTAGAAGAAACATAGCCAGCAGGTCAAGGGAGGTGATTCTGCCCCTCTACTCTGCTCTGGTGAGACCCCCACCTGAAGTACTGTGTCCAGCTGTGGAGCCCTCAACATAAGAAGGACATGGACCTCTTAGAGAGAGTCCAGGGGATGGTCATGAAGATGCTTGGAGGGCTGGAGCACCTCTGCTATGAAGACAGGCTGAGAGAATTGGGGTTGTTGAGCCTGGAGAAGAGAAGGCTCCAGGGAGACCTTATAGCGGCCTTGCAGTACCTAAAGGGGGCCTACAGGAAAGGTGGGGAAGGACTTTTTATCAGGGGTTGCAGTGATAGGTTGAGGGGTAGTGGTTTTAAACTGAAAGAGGGTAGATTTAGATCTAGATATTAGGAAGAAATTATTTACAGTGAGGGTGGTGAGACACTGGAAGTGGTTGCCCAGAGAAGTTGTGGATCCCCCATCCCTGGAGGTGTTCAAGGCCAGGTTGGATGGGGCTTTGAACAACCTGGTCTAGTGGGAGGTGTCCTTGCCCATGGCAGGGGGGTTGGAACTAGATGATCTTTAAGGTCGCTTCCAACCCAAACCATTCTATGACTCTACCCTTCAAGCCTCTCCTATCTTGTGACTCTCTACCCATCACTCATTCAAGCATGGCCTTTACCTGTCCCTCCTTCTTTGCATCACAGGGCTCAAGTCTTCCCTCTGCAAGGTTTCTTGTGAAGCCCCTGTCTATTTCATATTCATCCTCCATGATAGCACACAGCCTGCTCAACTCCTCCTGCAGCTCCTTACCCTGGTGACTTAGGTCCTTGACCAGCGCACACTTCCTGCTGTTGATGCTGCTGTTGCCCCCAGAGAGGCTCATCACTCCCTGTTGCCCCACACCTGGCTGGCTGCATCCTCCTGTAAGAGTTCTGTCTGGGTCAAGACATCCTACTTTTTAATCCACTTCTATTTTCTGACAGTACAGAGGCTGTAAACCTTCTCTCGTCCTTCTTTTGCCAAGCTAAAAAAGATACAGTATTTCATATTTTCAGCACAAAATATTTTTTTCTTGTGTGTTTCATCTTGCACCTTAAGAAGCTTGGCTTCTCTCATGGTAAGCCTCTGTCAGGGATACGCTTTTTCTCTGCAGGTATCTCATACGTAGAGGTCTGCTCTTCCTGGCACATGAGTATTCTTGATGCGGTGAAAGATGTGTAATGGTTTCCCAGACTTGAAAGGTCCCAGGATAGAGTCCAATAAGGTGTAATCTGTAGTTTATCAAAGGTGGAGCAAGAAATTAGTATATTATTTTTTAGAACGCATATGGCAAGAAAGCAGGAAACTCTTAGCTGATAAGGGAAAACTGACATGTAGTATCGCTAAAACATGTAGCAAAATGTCTCTCAAACTGTGGATACATACTTCTCATCCATGCAACTCCAAAAGAGCCAAGGTAAAGAAATACCAAAAAAAGCCATTCACAGCTTTCTGTTACTTTTGTTCGCTCCACAAAGCACACAAACAAAATGGCATATAGCTAAGTGCCACTTACTGTCATTTTGCCTGTCAGATATTTACCTGTAGACAGATACAGAGCACTGCTAAAAATAGCATGCATTTTGCAGGGAAGTAACACTTTAATCTGAAGGTTTAGTAATGCGAGCTCAATCTGCATGTATTATGTATGAATCTATTTTACCTTGCAAATAGTGGAATTACATCATCAAAAGATAAGATGGCAGTTTCATGTTTGACAAACCTCATTCTCTTCACTGGATTTAGATCTATTCTTTCCAGGTAAGGCAATCCACTTGTTACCAGTTTTTTTTTAAATAAAAACACATTACTTCCAGAGTGCTAGAGACACTATTAATTTGTTTGTCATTGCTCCTTCTCAATTGTACAGGTCTTTCATATGTTCGTACACAGCTGTATATTATAACCTGTGATAACAAACTTGGAAGCATTGCCATCTTCAATTCAATTTCTTTTGCATTTTATAAAGTAGCTGTGCCCGCTGATCAAGTGAGTGGTAGTGTTCAAATACTTTGTTTGCTGTAGCACGTACCGTTCTAGACCTGCTTGGGGTGACAGCCCCCACAATCAGCAGCTGTAGCACAGATCAGCCCCTCCTAAAGCTGTTTGCAAAAAGCTATGACAAACGATACCGAGAAAAATGCAAGCCAGTGAGTTGTCAGTGAGAAATATGCATCTACATGCTTTATCCAGGTGCAAGGGGCAGTGATCCAGGGTACTGCTCCTAAAAGGAACAGCAATGTGTAACTTGAGTTCCCTTTTCCATCCATTAATAACTCCTAGGAAACAGTGTGAATAAAATAGGGTTTTCTAGATTAACTAAATCAACTGCAGTTAAAAGTCTGTCTTCTACTCAAATAATTTTTATAGTTGTGAAACCAATTAAAGACTCAGGTCTGAACTGTTTACAGTGATGACTGGAAGTAAGAGGTGATTTTTAAGTTTCACAAACTGGTTTGATAGTAAATTGCCTAAATCCCATTTTTTAAAACAGAAGATTTTGATAATTGTGAAAGATGAGTCGCCACCTCTTATTTCTAACATTCTATTCTCCAGTTTAGGGTAAAATAAATGTCCTGGCCCCAATACCTTGAAAGGACAAAACCTTTAAAACAGTCTGGGTCTTCATGGTAGTTTCAGGGCATACATTTGGACTCTCTTTCTCCTACGTTTAGCTTAAGGTTATCTTTTCACTAGAATGCTTTCTGACAAAAGCACTAATTACAGATTCTTTCTTGTTTACAAGTTTCTTAATTCTGAGAAATCTTAAACCACTGGGGTATCATATCCCCCCCAAGCACAAATACTGAGTAATGGCATGTCTGTTATGATACAGACATCCACATGTGTTTGAAAAGAGATTGTAGAAATTCAGATAAAATGAATCAGGGTTACCTTCCTGAGAAAAAAGGAATGAATCATCATTCACAAAACTTTAACAATAATTCTGAATGAAAACCATTAATCCAAGCACATAATTAGCTGACATGATATGGATGAAAAATGCTTAACAATGTGAAGCATAAAGGTGGTTGTAACAGTGAAAAATTATACCCAGTTCTTTCAAAATAAACTAGCTTCTTAACAAATATTTGGCTTTTTTCCTTATTTTTAAAAAAGTTTACATTAAGAAGGGGGAGAGAAAGCAAGAACAAACTATAATAACAGTTTCTGGCTGCAAAAGTGTCCCAAGTAAAAAAAGCAACCACAGCAGCAAATACTGGGAGAAAACAGGTTGGAGAAAAGTATTCCACCTCAGTGGACATTTGCATTACATCAGCTGCCTATACTTCTGGGAGATTCTTGTGAAATCCTGTCCTGCACTAGTTACCTATATTAAAACCGGAAATTATTGAGTAGTAAATAGGCAGTGTGATGCTCATCTCAGTCCTTGGCTTCCAGGCATCCTCAGTAGGAGATTCCCTGAAACACATCACAATAGCCTGGATATCTTGGTTTCACTGGAAAAGAAAGGTTATGATTTTGTCTAGTGGTGAACAGCCCAGATTCCTTCCCATATGAAATGACCTGGAATCAACCAGAGACTGGTGTTTCTATCCCATCATGTAGCCTCATCCCAGGGCACTCCAGTTCTCAATATATCTCTTAGCTTATCTGAATTTAAAAAAAAAAGTAACAACTTCTGGTTAGTTAGTAATTTCATTTGTTGGGTATTTACAGTGTGTAAAGCTTGGTGATGCAGAAGAACTTTTATTTGATAGAAATTTTCCATAGAATAGTTGTGTAAAAAAGTAGAGAGTAAAATAAGTGCAATTTCTCTATCAAGCAAATGAGTGGTCAATCCTCCTAGCAGCTAGAGCTGGAAAAGTTTTGTTTATTTCCTTTTCTCCCAATAAGGAGAAAGTGCAACACTGATCATGTACCTTCAGGCATTGTTTTGTCTCCTTTGGAATACTTTCTTGTGAAAACTCTTGAATTTGATGTTGTATCCTGATGAAAGGAAAGATAACTTTCAAGCTTTCATGGAACAGATTTCACTTGTAAAGAAATTTTAAAGGAAGTAATAGTAATAATTCAAATTTTAACAAATTTAAATCTTTCCAAGTCCTGAGTTTTATTCACATTCCTATTACATCTGTGTAACTCATTTGACTTCAGTAAAGCATGCAATTTCTGATCTAGACAGCTGAATGGGAGAAGAAAATGAGGCCTTCTAAGCTCTCCCTCATTTTTTTTTTTTTTTGATTTAGAGAGCTCTATACAGACTTCATTGGTTCTGAAAGTATTTAGTTCCTCATAAAAATGGATTTTATGCATAAGCTTCCTTTGTTAGCCATCTATCTTTAATGTCTTCCAGTTTTCAAAATCTGAAGCAACATTATGCTGACCTAACCTGGGAACAAATGAACATTTCTTACTGGGTTATATAAAAATTTCTATTGGTAAAGAGAATTGCAACTGATAATGAAGTAAATTAAAGCTTAATTGATGCTTAATAATTTGCAGACATTGGTTCTAGATAATTATGTAAGGAAGAAAAATTTTGGGTTTTCATGCTAACATGCAATAATTGGCGAGATTAATGGTACTAAGTATATTACACAGGCATTGAAGCAGTTCTGAAAGCACTTGTAGCGTGAAATACAACATAACCTAAAGACTGAAGTATGCTTGTAAGACAATTGCTTTAGCTTCTAAACAATCCAATATGATTTTGCTCAACCACTAGTGTCTGAAAAGGAGCATATATTACATTTGGTTTTGTGCTTTAAGCACAAGTGTTTCTGTCACTTTTATTTTATATCAGTAGGATAGATGCTAAGTTTGGTTAAAATATCTGCTCTTTCGGTGCCAATGATGGACATAATACGATTACTTCACTCAAAGCTTGAATCATGAAAGGACCTTTGTCTGATATAGCTTCACATAAGTGAGTCAAGGTGCATATTATATGCATGATCAAAAAGCAGCAAGTCTGACATTTGAAGGTCAGATCAGAGAGGGCAATAACAGAAAAGAAATTATTATGCATTATTTTACCATAGAAAAAAGGGAGTAATAAAGGTTATACAGGAACAAAACTTCTAACAAGATTCATGATAAACTGCTATACTACTTAAAAAAAAAAAAAAAAAAAAAAGGCATGCCAAGATGATGCCATTCCTATATTGCCTTATATTTAAAATAAATCTTATGCAATGTTCACAGAGGATGAGTATTATATATATTAATAGATTGTAAAGCATTGGGGAATGTGAAAATCTGCATGGGCCACGTTTCTGTGCTTAGATTTTACTTTGGGATGTTTTAATGACTGAGTACAATAAAGCATGTAAACTTTGCTGTTGTCTCTGACAAAAATAGCATAAGCAAGCAATCTGATAAAAGGAGTTTTTAAAAGAATCTCAGAAAGAGGGCTCATAAAATATGTAGCTTTACCCTGGGAATACTCTGTGTGAATTACTTAACGGAGCAATGAACTGGATAAGCCATAAGTCAAGAGAGGGCACTGCAATTAATTTACTCTCTTTTCCTGAATTTGTGATTACAAATGGCAGACTGGAAAGGGACTGTATTGACGACCCAATTAGAGAACAGTTGCCGATGGGGAAACCATGGAAAAAAGGAGTCTGAACTTGTCCTTGGCAGAGGCACGGCTGTTGGAAAGAAAAGGTAAGCAGCTCTGTGACAGATTACCCTATAGTTGCCATACCGAAGTACATGAACCACCTTGCCCAGGTTTACATACCTGCACTAGGCCATACTGATCGAGAGAGCTGTATCAGAAGCTACACAGGTGGAGAACAAACCAAGATAGTTCCAATTCACAAAACCTGACAGGCAATTGTAAATAGTGAACTGCATCCTGAAATTTCAAGCAGGACAATACCAGGCAGAAAAAAGTTACATCAAGCCACGGAGGAGGTCAGTATGCTGCAAACAGGACTGGTCAAAATATTTATACTGAGTACATATACTGAATTTATACTGGAACAGGCTGCCCAGGGAGGTTGTGGAGTCCCCTTCTCTGGAGATTTTCAAGACCTGCCTGGATGCAGTCCTGAGGAATGTTTTCTAGGCATTCCTGCGTCAGCAGGGGAGTTGGACTAGATGATCTCTAGAGGTCCCTTCCAACTCTGAAAATTCTGTGATTCCATGAAATGTTGATAAAAACCTAGTTTTTAGAAATTAAATTTGGAGTTGATTAAAAAATGGGAACATTAGGGAAACATCCAAAATTTAATTCTGGGAGGAAGGGACGTAGAGAGGGCTTTGTCAGAACATTTAATATCCTTCCTCTCCCTCTTTATTTTGTTGCTGAGTTCTAATTTCAGTCCCTGTTGGGGTGGTCCTAACTATGCTGTCATCAAGAGCCTTCTAGAGTCTGATCTCAACAACTTTGTGTCACAAGTCATCACACTTGTACAAAAAGTCTGCATGGTGATATTAAACCAGATTAGGGTGCATGTGGGAGCAAGAGACATCATCTTATCATCTTCTTCTGAATGTCACTTTATCAAAGCTCTGAATTGTGACATGCAAAATTTTTTTCTTAAAATCAAGGGTTTGAATCTCACTGATAATTTTTACTTCTCTGTTTCACTCCACACAGAAACATAGGAAAAAAACAAGTTCATGCTTACATGTTAGGGAACCACAGAGACTTACCTAAACAAATAATTGCTCATGAAGCGCCAAACAATGAAGTAAGTTTCCTTCATCCTGTCTATGTTTTTTATGGTCTGTGTTTGAGGATGTGTATAAGCTTTCTTAAGTGAGTAAACAAGACCTTGCTTTTCTTAAACACTCAACAAGCCTAATAATTTATGATTGAAATACATTCAGGAAGAACTTTCTTTTCTGATGAATGTGACAGTTAATGGAAACAAGCTTTTAAAGACTTTCTTACACTGTGTTATGTTTCTTAGTGAAAGTCAGCCAGGCTTTCAGAGAGTGAAGTAACATTTCTTTAAAAAATGAAATTTAAGATGAAGTTTTTTTGACTAGTGAGAATAAACTTTTTAAAATTATTTAACCAAAGCAAACTCCTTATGAATGCTTCTTGCATGATGTGTTAACATAATATTACTACCAGAAATAACAGAAAATACTGAAGACTTTGGGTATGTTTGATAGCTTTAAAATGCTTCTACTCAGATTTAAGTTTTAAAAGCATTACTGTAACCTGCAAGTATGCTACTAAAATATATCTTTCAGTCATGAATTTTCCTATCAATAAGATGTTAAATCCAAAGGACAATTAAGAAAATGGATATGACATTGTTTAAATCAACTAAGAGGAAACTACCAACTAGTGGACATACTAAGAAAAACAGAAAGTTCTTTTAACAAAACAAATCTGCAGATTTAAAGCATAGATTGAAGTAGTGAAAATCTAGACACTAAAAAATATATTGTGAATGTTATTGCCGGAATAATTCAAGGAAATTTATGTTTTAGTTCAGCTGACACATCAGGCCCATAAATCATCATGCTGGCTTTTCTCTTACTACTTTATTCTCTTTTCCCCATTTCTAGCATCGCTCCTGTTCATGCCACTGGGAGCTAAACACAAATTACATAATATAGGGCTTTGGATTTTTACTAGTTTCAGCAAGGTTTAGTATGCAATTCCCTTGAGCTTGTTAGTAGGCTTCTCTGACCATACGGTGGATTTGGTTCTTCAGGTGGTGAAGTGACACTTGTGTGGCTTTTTGTTGGGTCTGTATTTGCAGAGAAGGTGATTCCAAAGTAGGCAGCCGGAAGAAAGAGACATCCTGATTCCCTTGTGGTCTCAAATCATACTATAAAACTGTAATTTCTGGTGAGGCAGGTTTTGTGCCTGTTCATGCAAAAGTGGATTATCACCCACAAATATCACATTAGCATTTTAGCCTGAAGATGATGGGGAAGATTTTCATAAGGTATTTCATCCTGATCATAATTAAGTTCAGCTTAAGTCCTTTTATCCAGAACAGTTCCACTCAGAACACAACTTTTGGATGAAGTTCTAAAAACCTACCTGCTCAATAACAATACTAAAAAATCTGAGTACAAACAAAGCTGTCACACAGCAACCTAAATGTAGGCATTGAGTGCTATAATTAACTTGCTGTGGGAAGTGCACAAGTGAAAACGAAAAGTTACAGTGATTCACAGTGGTCACCTAAAAAATAATATAAAAACTATAGTCATTTCTGTAGCATGGAGTATAATTTTTTTAACGTTCAACTTCCACTAATGTTCATATACAGCTAGAAACTTGACTTTTCTAGGGCTTTTGATAGACCTGACCATGCTTTCTTCAAATCAAGGCCTGAACTTTGACTATATGTTTTGAAATAAAAGCTGTAAAAGCTTTCTTTCAGCATTCAATCAAATACACGCAGAGCAGGTATAGAAAGTTAATGAAGTTACTTCAGATGTCTGTGTTTGTGAGAACAGACATTACTGCTCATACTTGGAAAATGGTAAGTTTTTGTTCCAGGAAGTAGGATTTTCTTTTTTTTTTTTTTTTCTTCTTGTAAAAGGCAGTCTCCTAAAACTGCAGTCCCTGAAAAATCCTGGCAAATAGTAATCTGAAAAGACTGGGCACTATATTGGTGCATTATGCACACCAACTGGTGGATTTGTTCAGCTATAAAGAACCTGTCAAGGAACAAACAGTAGGAGACACACCATCTTTATGTTCTTGAGCATTCCCAAAGACATTTTTAATCCAGTGAGATGTAAACCTGATGATGATCCTTTGTCAGGTACTACGTAGTTTCTTGGAGGCAACCAAAGGCTGATAATATCCTAAGTTCAAGTCTACAGTTAGCTTTATGAATATACATAGAAAGCACCAGGCTAGATGTTAAACAGAGGCATCCATCACTGCTGACTTTCTGAAACAACAGTATTCTGCAACAGCTGTCAGAATAGAGAATGTTTCCCAGACTAACTCTAGGTTATATTTCTGTATTATCTCACATTCACACCATTATTTTCCCCTAGGTGATATCTCACTTGGCAAACAGACCTCAGAGATAAGTAAAGGTGAAAGACTTCAACCCTTGGGAGATGGCACTAAAACATTTGCTTTCCTACCTATGAATCAGTATGAAACGTTGCATATCTCCCTTCCTTTTTGACACTATAAATCAAGTCAACAGAGAGAAAATGAACCAGACAGATAACTGCAAAGGGAAAAACTTAGGAAAGGAGAAGGTTACTTAGCAGCATTGCAGAAAGCTAGTTGTCTTCAACATAAGCAAGCTAAAATGGAAGGATTTAAATCTTGAAGTCATGCTTCAGACTAAATTCTTATTGACTTGGGGATTTACCCTAAACAAGGAGTTCTGAATTTTGACCAAAATTATTTTTAAGAGGGTTAAAAGATCATCCTTGAAAGAACAACAGAATGTGAAGTGAAATATATTCAGAAGTCCATGGAAATCAGATGGCATTTCAGGGCCAGGTATATGTCAAGGTGGTTTATAACCTTAGGATCTCATGAAAGTTGACTTTGTATTGAATATAGAAGTGTTTTTGCTGTTTTTTATTTGGTTTAGCAGCAATGCAAACACTTTAATATCACATGCTAACTCATGACATAAATCAACTTTCTGCACTGCATGTAATCAGTTTGAGAAGCTATATTTGAAACATCCTCAATAACTGTTTGCTTCAAGACAGCATGTGATAAAAAATCAGACATCTATTTTACCCACCTGCTGCAGTGTTTGCCATCCTACCATATAGTCTTTTAGTTCTCATGATTGAACTACGCAGTTTTTTATGGCAATGATTTGAAGCACAGCATTTTTAACACTTTGAAGGAAATCAGTTTTTCTCCATATATGTTGCTGAGTTTCAAGAGTAGCTGTGAAATATTCCACAAATTTTGTCTCCTTCACACTGGACGTTATCTGTGAATGGCAACATAATTAGCAAATACATGGGAATATTCCCAACTATTCCTGTCCCTGCTCTAACTTAAGTGACCTAATAAGTTAAATGATGTGTTGCCTCTCTACCTTGTTTTGCTTTGTAACCAGAAAACTCTTAATTTAAAGAGCTTTGACCTGTACTAACAACATGCACCGAACAAAGCTGTGGCTTTATGCTTTACGCATGAAGAAAACAAATATACTTTTCCCTCCCTTGTAATTTTATTTTTCACTCTTACCAAAGATGTATGATAACAAATATGTAAACACATCTATATTTTCATTTCTTTGCAGTGAAAGTCGTCTTTGGTTACACCACATTTAATTACAGAGAACTCACTGATTAAAAGAAACCCTACTGTCTTATTTCTGTCACTTTGATATATTACTCCAATTTCACCAGAAGATTTCTCCTGGCTTACACTTTTGGTTACTGTTTTCATAAATACCTTCCTTAGGCAATTCATTCTGTAAGGAACGTGTATGACATTGGAAAATCTTTTTCCTTTCACACCAGAGTTGCTATGATTTATGGACCTGATCCTGCCCTGTAAAGTAGATAAAAAAGTCCTCTTTGAACTAGATTCACGGTAACGTTACTCCAATTTTCTGCAGAAGTAACTCCATTACATGGAAACTCCTGTGAAAAACCTCCTATAGTGAAGTAGGTGGAGTAAACAAAGGTCAAATCTTTTCACAGAATTATTACCACTTTGTATGGCCCTTTCCTTTCCTTTTTGATGGATGTTCTTAATTTTTATTTTTCATCTTGAGCAAATGACATTGTGTACAGTGTGGCCATGTACTTTATAAAAGACTAAACCAATTCTTCCACTCTGGTGATTTAAAAGAAGTCTTGCATACAATATTCTAGTTAATAGTCAATTTTGGCTACAATAGAGAATCCACAGAGATGTTTGCTCCCATTTTAAAATAAAAAAAGAAAGGAAAAAAAAGAAAATTGATTTAACCTATTAAAAGAACTGTTTTTTTATGTATCTTCGGGTGACTATGTCCTAGCTTCAGTTGCTTATTTTCTCCAGTTCTCATAGAATCACAAAATCATATAATAAATCAGGTTTGAAGGGACTTCAAGAGATCATTTACCCAGAGTAGAGTCAACACTGAATTAGACCAGGTTGCCCAGGACTCTGTCCAGTTGGGCTGTAAAAACCTCCAAGGACAGAAGTTCTACAGTCTCGCTAGGCAACACGTTCCAATACTTAATTATGCTCAAGGTGGGTAATTTTTTTCCCCTTATGTCAAATCAGAACCTCACAGCCAGTTTCAATCAATGATGACTGATAATGTTTCCTTTTTTGGGGGGAGTATTTCTTCTAGTAGCTTTGTACATGGGCATCTCTATTTTTTTTTTTTTTTTTTTTTATGTGCCATGCCCCAACACTGCAGGCTGGTTTGGAGTTCTGGATTTAAAACAGAATTATAATAGATGCAAGATATAAACCAGCTCTTCAAAATAGCACAAGAATATATTATAAACAAGCTGATGAATACTCCCAGGAGGCCCAGTGAATCCTCAGAGCTACATTCAGAGTCACCTCCAGGCTTTTCAAGGTTGTAGAAAAAAATGAATTCTTTCACATGAGGAATGAGGACAAAATACCTTCCTGGGGAGGGATGTCACTTTAGCATCCTTTATGGTACTCAACCCCATATGTCAAAAGCTGCAAAGTTAATGTTGCAACTGTGATAGAAGAATTCAATTGTCCTACAGTTATAATTTGGTGTGTCTGGGTGTCAGGGCTGTGCCTGTGTGCACACACAGTGCATTTAGTCATTAAGTTCCCTGAGTGGTTCAGGAACTCCACAGCTACTTTCTGCACAGATCATAGAGTCATAGAATCATTTAGGTTGGAAAAGACCTTTAAGATCATCTAGTCCAACCACTGCCCCTACTCTACCAGGTCTGCCACTAAACCATGTCTCTAAGCACCACATCTACACGACTTTTGAACACATCTAGGGGTGGTGACTCAACCACCTCCCTGGGCAGTCTCTTCCAATGTGTGAGAACTCTTTCAGTGAAAAATTTTTTCCTAATGTCCAGCCTAAACCTCCCCTGGCACAACTTGAACCCGTTTCCTCTTGTCCTATCGCTAGTTACTTGGGAGAAGAGATCAGCTCCCATCTCACTACAACCTCCTTTCAGGTAGTTGTAGAGAGCAA
>VYXH01004467.1:370647-386201 GCA_013397275.1 Burhinus bistriatus | reverse complement strand
CCCATAGACTTGTGGCTGTCCAGTTGGCGTAGCAGATCACTAACTGCTTCCTCCTGGATTATGGGGGGTTTATTCTGTTCTTCATCCCTGTCTTCCAGCTCAGGGGGCTGAATACCCTGAGGATGACTGGTCTTACTATCAAAGACTGAGGCAAAGAAGGCATTAAGTACCTCAGCCTTCTCCTCATCCTTGTTGACAATCTTCCCACCTGCATCCAATAAGGGGTGGAGATTCTTCCTGGCTCTCTTTTTGTTGTTAATACATTTGTAAAAACCTTTTTGTTATCTCTTACAACAGTAGTCAGGTTAAGTTCTTGCTGTTCTTTTGTCTTTCTGATGCTTTTTCTGCATGACCTAACTAGATCCCTATACTCTTCTTGAGTTGCCTGCTCCTTCTTCCAAAGGTGGTAAACTCTCCTTTTTTCCCTGAGTCCCTGTTCAGCCAGTCCGGTTGTTTTCCCTGCCAGTTTGTCTTACGACACATGGGGACAGCCTGCTCCTGCGCCTCTAAGACTTCCTTCTTGAAGAATGTCCAGCCTTCCTGCACCCCTTTGCCCTTCAGAACTGTCTCCCAAGGGACTCTTTCAACAAGTGTCCTGAACAGGCTGAAACAGGTGAACCAATGGACTGACTTGAGAGACAGGATTAACTGAATTCCTCCCCACCTTCACATGAAAACATTTGACTAACTCTTACAGTCTTGGACATTCTCTCAAGTACCTCCTACTGTGCCTAGACAAATTGGTAAGCATTATCCACATGCTTCAATTATTAATTAGCACCCTGAATGGAGAATCTGGTTATGCCAAAGACTCCTCAGGTGGTTGCCGCTCCAAAATAGACCAGACTATAGATAGACAGGACACCTGTCATAGTCAGTAGAAGCTGTTCCTGCAAATGCAGAGATGTTCACATAGGTCAGTTTTTTGTACATACTTAAGATACAAGATGTTTTGTGCGTTTTTTTAACGTGGTTCAAAGCAATAGATCATGCAGATAATGAAGTGTCCACATAGGACAGCCATACAGCTGGATGTAAGAAGTCAGTAGACTTCAGTTCATCACCGAAAGATCATGGACTCACCCAACGAACCAGGATATTCCCAAACTATTACCTCCTTGATATGTCTCTGGCATTAGCTATGCAAGAAAGGGGAAAAATAAGGAATGATCTTGGGTTGGTGTGCTGACAACAAATTGCTACAGTCCTATCTCTTGCTTCAGCACCAAAGAGGTAAGTGGGTACCCAAGCTCCAAGTGGACCCAGAGCAAAGATAGGCAGTTCATACTAACAAAATCACAAACATTTGGCTGCCACTAGACTACTATCTACTGCCCTAGGCGACTGCTTATTTTGCCTACGGCTATGATTAGAGCCTGTTGTCATAGCACGGTAATAAAATGCGAAGGGGAACTTTGATATTGCCACAAATTTCCCCTTCATTCAGGCCGTGGTTTCAGTGAATTCTCAAAAATCATGTTGGTCTGCAGAGCTATGGCAGCTCTTTATTGTTAACAGAAACATACATTGCAGTCTGATCTTGTTCAGGTTCCTTGAAATATCTGCTTCACCACAGATATTCAGGAGAGCTGGGATATACAAAACATAAATAAATGCATTGTCAGTGACATATCACTAGCTAAGCTAACAGATGGCATCCCAATTAGAGGGGGTTTATTTACATACACAAATCGCTTCCAGGAGAATTGAAAGGCAGGAGACATAATAGTGGAAGAAACCATCATTCTATACAGTTGATCATAAGATAGTCTTTTTCTAGCTTCTGAATCGGAACTTTGAAAAGCAAAGATGATTTATAGCAAACATTCTGATGTGTAGAAAGTAATTAGTATTGAGGCAATCTATAACACGTTTGATAAGATTACTAAACCACACAGATTTTTAGAAGCATTTACAATGACGTGAATTAGGTTATATTGGTATGATGTATTCCATTATTAAGCCAAGAGCTCTTTAAAATATTAAAAGAAATAATGCTACAAACAACATAATGTATGTGAGGAAAGAGCTTTAGACATTAGTTACAAAGTTTTCTGAAGTATGATGCAGAAAATGCAGAATATTATTACAGAAATCTTGTCAAAGACAAAATTGGAATATTAAAAGAAAGCTTATTTGTTATAGGCAGGAATATAGCTTATAAATTAATTTTTCAATGCTGCATAATAAAACAAAGCATTCATGCATTTTGGGAAGACTGAGCTGGGGAGTCATTTTTTTCTCTTTTTGAACGTCTGTGATGGATAACAATCCATTTCATCAGTTTTGGGTTTTTTTCCTAAGGTATGATTATTAGAATTTAGAAAAGATGTGCTCCTCACATGTGTTACGTCCCAGTCGATCAAGGGTCCGGGAGGGGGTTCGTAATAATTCCAAACATGAGATTAAGACACAAACGAGGTCAAATGCCATTCACTAGGGCTTTATTGTTATTTCCCAGCAATAGTCACTGAGATGAGCGACAGAGTAAAGGCAGAAGTAGAGAAAAGGTAGAAAGGAGAAGCAGTATTACAGAGCACAGCAAGAGTATAGTCACTACCACAGGTCCGTGGTGTCCTGTCCTGGAGTCAACGGCGTCCCATTGATCCGTGGTTCTCAAGTTGTGGCAGTGGTGAGGGTCCCAACTGGGATAAGGCACAGGACCAGTTTATAGCCCCTGCTGACTTGCAGCTTGGTCCATCAGCGCTATGGTCACCTTTGCTCAGCAACTCATCCTTTGACACGGTTCCTGTATAGGCTTTTCCTGCCTTTATCACCTGGGCAGCACTTGGCATTGCACAGTCATGAGAAACAGGAGACCCTTTTCCTGCCTTTATCATTTGGGCAGCACTTGGTATAGCACAGCTGTGAGAAACAGGGTCTGGTTGCTCTGATAACCAAGCATGTACTCCCTTTGTCATCAGTATGGCAGCAGGCGAACTTTGAGACATCTTGTTTTTCTGTCGGTCTTCTACAACGTCGAGCATATTTTTTGTTTGAATGGACTCAACTAAAAGTAAAGAGGTTCAGAATTAAATCAAAAGCAACACCTTAACTGATGGCAGCACAAAAAGAAACTTCACTGGCAAAATTTTGGCTATTTGACTTAACACAAGTTGTCTAAGTTAGGAAAGAAAAATCATGTGTTAGTCAATCTAAACTGAGAATGCAATGATGGACATTTAAAATTTATGTTCTAAGATAAGGCATATAGATATGTCTAGAGCCTGTATCAAGAGAACCCTGAATGATGGCATTTCCTAATTTTCGGTAGTTAACTCAACATACAATCTGTATTTGTAAATAATATTACACAGAGGGTTTTTTTCATATCCTTGTACAATTTCTTCTGCTGTTATAGAGAAAATATGATTCTTTTTCCACTCATAAGCGTCATCTAGACACCCACATGATTCACTGGGATGACTGAACTCATTCTCTCATTCTGTGGACCTGCTAAAGGAATCTGATAGCAATAGCTGGTTGTCACCCTCTGTGTGGACAAGCAATAGAGGAAATGACTGCAAGAGTTTCTTGACAAGGAAATAAAGGGGATCAAGTTCTGATTATTAGTTACTCTTAGTAAGGCAACCACGAGGCCAGAAGATCAATCCAATGCTATCTAGAATCAGTCTATTGGTTAGGACTATAAAAGGACTATAACCCATTAACAGCACAGAGTACACAACACGTTTGGAGTTAGACAATAATTACATAAAGGGAAGAGCACCACAGAATTTAACTTTTCTTCTTGATATCTGTTATTGTCCAAAACATATATTTTAATAACTAGCATTTTTTTTTGTAATTTTAAAAATAAAAACATAAAATAAGTCATACAGTTTTCTTTCCAGTGACACAGAAAGAAATCCCTTGCTGAACATAATTAAAATTACTTTGCAGAACCAAACCTTATATTAAGTTTAAATTAAACAGTCCTGGCAGAAGATAGGAAGATTGACTAGACTCTCTTACCCAAGTGCTTATACATCCAGCAGGCTATTCTCATGAACTAAAAAAAGAAATTTTCATAAACATAAAAATTAAATTAGCTGCCTAGAAACCTCATGTTGATTACCATCAGACAGTCTAATATATGCAGTTTTAGTTAACCCAAGCATATTAGGACCACTCCAGTACTGGAGAAAAATGTACTCCAGCAGTCGTTGATTTACAAGCATTCTCCTCAAGCTTGAATTTGCCTTCCTGTTAGCTCCAAACAGCTGGTATCTAAGTCCATCTGTTTCTTGCCCTGGCTCACATGACAGCCTTCTGTTCAACCCTGTGCAAATTACTTCATGTCATGCACGCTATTCTTATCTTTGTCATAAACCAACAAAAATGTATAGTGCAAACAAGACATAAAATCTTACAACTTTTGGTCACCAATATCCAAGCAAACAAGAAAGGTTTTGACCTCATTTTCAGCTCTTCCTACCCAAAGTCTGTTGGTTCACCCTCACAGTTCCTTCTATTTTGGAATGCAGTTCTGCTTAGCTCCTTTCCTAAGCAAACTCAAAAGTTTTTAGAGAAACCAGCACCAGAGATTTTCCTGAACTTTACTAGCACCAGCTATTCCTCTTTTTGTGTTCTAGCCTTAGAAGACAAGTAGCAGCGAATTAGTCACATTCTTCAGAGCTCACTCTATCTTTCCCATGCAGTTTAAGGGAAGACAACGGCTAAATTATTTGAGTAAATTTTTATTTTGCCCATGGACATCTCTGACACACACATGATTAACACTTCACTGTAACAGCACAAAAAATGAGGACATCTGGTATGTCAGTGTGTGACATAGCTCTAAAAGTCCTTACATTCGCACTATGACAAAATTCTTGACTTGAGACCAGATGCTTCATAATAGGGTAATGAAATGTCATCTATTGCAAACACTAACAAGATAATGGTATTATAGTTCATTGTGTAATGAGGCATTAACTTTTGCAATATTCTAAAATCAAACTGTTTCTCTGATGAGTCAAATATTCGCAGTGTTTTGGAACACACAAATGATAAACTGTCATTCAACATGGTCAAACAAATAAGTCTGTTAGAGGCTAACAGGAATTTTATGTTAAGAGAACCAAAGCCCTGATAGCATAGTCTGAAATCATTTTCTCCAGTACTCACCTTTAGCTGGTATTGTCCAGCCTAGCAGCATCCTTCTGGAATGTTCTCTGTGGGAATTAGTTTGGAGATTGGAGGAAAAGAAGGGATATTACTGTTACTTCCTTTTTGGTGGTCTCTCACTTGTTATTAAAAAACCATCATGAAATCCTGCTTTCTTGAAAAGGAGGAACAAACATGAAATGTTCTCCAAGGCTACTTTTCCAGACGGTCCTGTGACTTAAGGAATCTCATCTTTTACCCCCTCTTGGCTGACTCTGCTTGCTTTCTTTCTCCTTTTTGTCTCTTATACACATACAGGAAAACACAGCAACAAACTAAAACTACTGGGTTTTTTATCACTCCTTAGAAATCACTCTCTCTTACTCCCCATGAGAAGCTTTTTGCTCTGGTTTATTTTTTCGGCTATTTTGCTCCACATGGAGTTTCACTGCTTCTTTCATTTAACCTAAATGTAGGATATTTAGCATACCTGTCACCATTAACAAGATCTGTGTTGACTTACAGGTTAAAAAGAGGTCCCATGTTCAGCTAGCTGGCTGCTGTGAGTCCAGGTCAAATCTCCCCAAATTCCTTCTATAGGAGTAGGAATAGTAGCTCCAGCTGTGAATCCTGTTAAGAATCTAAAACAAATGTTGCAATGACTAAATCCCTCCAGCTATGCCTAAACCACGGGACCAGGAAAGCCTCTCTAACTCCCATATTTAGATATGAGATCCAGTGGCATCATGGCTTAATGTCTGCAAAGATGCATGCTTGCACTACCAAATACCATTCCACCCAACCCGATTTCCATCAGAAGAAAGCCAGGCAAGCTGAAAAGGGGCTGTAGTGCCCTTGCATGGTCACATTCTGGCTAGGCATGATTGAGGGAACAGAACAAATGAGTGTGCTATGTAATACACTTGCCACGGTCCCATCATAGCCTCCATGAATTTAGCTCTGTTCTTTATGTCTTAAAAATTCCATCTAAAATTATATCATCATATAGTGCTGCTTTTCTGCTGTAAGCCTCATTTAGTAACACATTGGACAAGGAACAGAGCATCACATAGTGAATTTGCCTTGCAGTCTTTGTCTCGAGGAGCTCATTTCCCCTACTCCTGCTGTCTTTTTTCCAACAGTATGGCACTTGCAGTTCACTGCCACTATCATAACAAATATTAGTTGTGATATATTTTGTTTATATGTATATAAGTGCTTGCTTTTAGTATATGGTTATGAAAAAGAACAAGGGTATCTTTCAGTTTACGTGCAGCAATGAACCATGCATAGTATACCTTTAAAAAGAAAAAAGAGAGAAAGACTACAACAGCCATCTGAAATTTCAAGTATCTTTTCTGTAACTTACAAAAGTAACTATGGCTATAAAAATAAAACTGAATACTCCTGAAACTGAAACCTTCTCGAATTACCATCTGTACTCTCAAAAAAAAATACCAGCAGTGAAAGTAAAAGCCTTTTCTACATAGTATCTACTATTGCTTAATGAGATGTACATATGATTGCATGAGTGACATCTTGCAAATAGTGTGGGGGTTTAAATTAAAAGAAAAACAAATACAGGTATAGTAATTTTTTAAGGTATGTCCAAGGTTTAAATATATATTTAAAAAGGGAAAAAAGGAAGACCCAGGGGAATACAGTCTGGTCAGCCTCAGCTCTGTGCCTGGCAAGATCATGGAGCAGATCCTCCTGGAAATTATGCTAAGGCACATGGAAAATAAGGAGGTGATCGGTGACAGCCAACATGGCTTCACTAAAGGCAAATCATGTCTGGCAAATTTGGTGGCCTTCTATGACAAGGTAGCAGCGTTGGTGGGTAAGGAAAGAGCAACTGATATCACCTACCTAGACTTGTGCAAAGCATTTGACACTGTTCTGTATGACATCCTTGTCTCTAAATTGGAGCAACATGGATTTGACAGAGGGACCACTCGGTGGATAAGGAATTAGCTGGATGGCTGCACTCAGAGTTGCGGTCAATGGATCAATGGCCAAGTGGAGAGCAGCGATGAGTGGCGTTCCTCAGGGGTCAGTACTGGGACTAATGCTATTTAACTTCTTTGTTGGCGACATAGATATTGGGATTGAGTGCACCCTCAGCAAGTTTGCCGACGACACCAAGCTGAGTGGTTCAATTGACATGCTGGAAGGAAGGGATGCCATCCAGAGGGACCTGGACAGGCCTGAGAGGTGAGCCTGTGCAAACCTCATGAAGTTCAACAAGGCTAAATGCAAGGTCCTGCATGGAGGTCGGGGCATGTGGGTGTTGTCTGATGAGAAGCTCAACATGAGCTGGCAGTATGTGTTTGCAGCCCAGAAAGCTAACCGTACCCTGGGCTGTATCAAAACAAGTGTAGCCAGAAGGTTACAGGAGGTGATTCTACCCCTCTACTCTGCTCTGGTGAGACCCCCACCTGAAGTACTGTGTCCAGCTGTGGAGCCCTCAACATAAGAAGGACATGGACCTCTTAGAGAGAGTCCAGAGGATGGTCATGAAGATGCTTGGAGGGCTGGAGCACCTCTGCTATGAAGACAGGCTGAGAGAATTGGGATTGTTCAGCCTGGAGAAGAGAAGGCTCCAGGGAGACCTTATAGCGGCCTTGCAGTACCTAAAGGGGGCCTACAGGAAAGGTGGGGAAGGACTCTTTATCAGGGAGTGTAGTGATAGGATGAGAGGTAATGGTTTTAAACTGAAAGAGGGTAGATTTAGATAAGATACTAGAAAGAAATTCTTTACTCTGAGGCTGGTGAGACACTGGAACAGTTTGCTTAGAGAAGTTGTGGATGCCCTGTCCCTGGAGGTGTTCAAGGCCAGGCTGGATGGGGCTTTGATCAACCTGGTCTAGTGGAAGGTGTCCCTGCCCAGGGCAGAGACATTGGAACCAGATGATCTTTAAGGTCCCTTCCAACCCAAACCATTCTATGATTCTTTGATTCTATGATATTTCATATATTCTGATGTAGGAAAGAAGAGATATACAGAGTACAATACTACATACTATTGTATACTGCATACAGTAGTATAAGCATACTGTATATTGAAAGGGTTAAATCCCCTACAATTCTTGACTAAGGCCTTACTGTGATACACAAAAGCTCTACTTGCATCTTTCTTAGCTGCACTTGCATAGTTTTGGTAGAATTGATAATAAGATATTTTGAAACATGTACCCTCTTGCCTGACAAGATTAAACAGGCTTTGAGCTAGCTCGTTAGGCTTCCTGTGTAAGTCACTGATAATGGGAACTCAAGACAATTGTGACCAGATAAGTGCCAAAGAACTAATCTAAACTGACCCCCCTTGTAACATTCTGGTGCCAAAGGACTGATGAGCTAATTCAATGACTACATATGCACAAAGGAAGCCCAAAGTTCAACTGGTGGACAGCATGAGGGAGACTATGAACGGCCATCGGAGGGTGAAAAGACCCTAACCCTAATTTTACTGTGCATGCTTGGACTATGTAAATGAATTTTTAGGAAAGACTGCCCTTCCAAGAAATCTGATGAATATGTATGGTTTTTCTGTATATAAACTGATGTGCTTTGCTAACCTGTTGGAGCACTTGTGGCAGAGCGATCCCCAGTGCTGCCCTGCGCTGTATCAAAGAATGCCTGCTTAATAACAAACTAATTGTTATTGAGTTATTTATCTCAGAAAACCATCCCGATCGAGCCTCCTACTGTGAGGAGCGTCAAAAGGTGTGGGCTCGGTACCGACTTTGTTTCAATATGTAGTATGAGAAAATTTGTATACAGCATACTCTTTTACAACACCCTATATCTTCTCCCTGCAAGAACACAAGAAAACAGTAAAACCTACCTGCCATTTCACCTTTCAGTGAAAAAAGCCACCTCAGAGGACTGAAGAAGTGGTGCTTCCTTTCACTTGAATCCTTTTAAACGGAATGAAATAAGAGGGATTTCATTGTTTACATGAGAACCTTCTTAGACTGTTTATCAGAAAAGATGTTTTTCACTCATTACTCACACTCTAATTGTGGTATTTCAGCCAAGAAATACGCTATTTTCCTTCTGAAACCTATTTTATGTAAAATGGAAGGAAGAGAAAGAGGCACCAGAAGGCAGAGGAGAGAAAGAGAAACGGGTTTACAATCGCAGCTGTAAGCCGCTGTGGTTTCTGAGGCCAGACATCAATTTGTTTCACCCTGTTCGAGTCCATAATGTTTCCCAGCCAAAGCAGCTGCCTCTAAAAGAGAAAGGGTGGTAGCTCTGTGAAAAGCAGGGGCTTCTCACTCCTACTTTAATATCAACTCAAAAAGATGCAGGAGCCAGAAATCCATGTTTTCTTATGAATTTGTCCCCAGTAGGACCTCCACAGCAGATGCCCATCATTTCCTATCGTATATTCAAACCTCCATTATAGTATAAGGCATGCCTGTTTTGAACTAAGTAACAACAGAAACACCAGAATTTTTCTTCTGGATAAATATTTATTCAATTAGATTGTTATTCAGAAAAAAAAAAAAAAACAAAATCTTAAACCACATGTTTAAGTCTATTCTTATTCAGAACGTGTACTTTAGGCACAGATTGTTATCTTGTAGAGATGCTTTGCCTAATGGGAGCCTTGAATCAAAACTGTGCTGTATTCTGAATGCACAGAAAGTATTTTACCCTCTCATTCACATGACTTTAAGTTTCCAAATGAGACAAATCTTAGTGTGAGAATTTCCTCCTCAGCATCCATCATGTGTCTCAGATTCTGGTCTATCCCCACCTCTTCACTTTCCTTCACAACAAATTTCCCCAACCAGCAATGCTCTCCTGATTCCGGTATGTTGCACAGAGAGTGTCTTTACAGTTGTTGCAGGATTAGCTGGCTGTTAGAAAGCCGTATCCCCTACCAACAACTGGCAGCTGGCAGAATGAATAGCGCAGATGACACCGCTTAACTCTATGAAAGAAGGATGCGCAAAACCAGCATGTGCCCTGATGAAATGAACTTTGATTGCTGTTCACAGATGCTGATAAGTACATTCAGAGTGCAACTGTAATGAACCGAGAATTCCTTCAAAGAGAGTTATAAGGATTTTAAATTAAAAGTTTAAAAATATTATACAAAAAATATACGCATGCTGTCATATCAACTATGACAGTTACTTCTAGTTTTCTTGATTATACTTTCATATTAACACTCTTCCATTGTCTTTTTCCTTCACAAATTGAATTCCCAGCTGTTTTCCCCCCTTTTCTTGCCCTTGTTATGTTATCTTTCCATCTTTTATTGCCTGTTTTCATCATCTATTATTTGTCAGTGTGAGAACAGCCAATATGACTTGAAATGTTTTGCATAAAGAACTCAGTCTATGCAATTAAGTTCCAATATTGTAAGAATAATGTTTATGCTAGCAGATGCTTACATTTCCTCACCTCACTTTGCAATGATTCAGGTCCACAATTCGTATGACACAGAATATGTACAAGTAAGTATGACGAAGTTGCTTTAATTAAATTTTTTTTGTATTATTAAATTATTTGTACCACAGTTTCTCTCACAGACAGTAATCAGGATAGGTAGTCCCAATCCCACTGTGTACTAAGAGATAGTCTGTGTCTCAAAAGGTTAAAATCTAATTCTGCAGTTACAAATGAAAGTGTAAGATATATTTATCAACACCTCACAGTGGATTGCTGAGTATAACCAATATTATTTGAGGTTATAAAGATAAGTACAGTTCTGAGATGCTGTAGTAAGAATTCACTCTTTCAAAAATATTTATACACTTGCTTAAATTTGCTAGCATCAAATCAATATTTCTCTAATATAGTAACAAATAATAACTATAGAAAAATAGCAGTCTTATAACACCCTTACAATATAATATACTGCCATCACTTGCTTCGTGAGGCCATGAAGTAATGAAACACTTCTCAGATATCCAGTTGACCAGAAACAACCTCTGTTCAAATTAATTCCTGGCTGCCAGGACACTAATTGTCTTTCTTCTTTAAAATTTGCTGAAAATCTGAGATGTCATAAAGGACTTCAAGGAACTGGCTTCATTTTTCTATGGGTGAAATGACTTCTGATTCATTGCCTATTCTCTAACAGATAAATGGAAGTTCACAGCATGAATAAAAGGAGTACCAGGGACACAAAATTGAATTATTTGATTTACAGAGAAATTAATGAATATGTAATACAACTCTGAATGAGCCCCTTGAAGCCAAAGTCAAGAAGGAAATAATGGTACTTGTATCCCATAGTTTAGGTAGGATCAAAATAAATGATACTCACAGACTTGCTATCCTGGTCTTCTTGTTACATACAAACATGCTGGTGTGTTTTACAGGACATACGCATCAAATTTAAATTCTACTATTTTCACACAAGAAAGAATTTTTTTTTATTATTTTTAAAAATAAAATGTTCTCAGATTTTATTTCTTTCAACTAATACATGTAATACTTAGGTGCTTTTGATCTTATAATGCTGGGAGTTCCACAAAATAAATAATTTTATTTACACTCATCCTAACAGAAACATTCATCAGACTATGACTTCTAGCATCGAGAATTTAAGATACTGAATAGCATCCATTAGTCCCCATTTGTTTTTAATATACACGTTATTCAGGAACAGTGGCTCATTATGGATTTATTAGAGTTTAATTTCTCAATTTCTGCATTAAAAGAACTATGTTAGCCTTTGAATTCCTAGGTAATAGTTAAAATAAACCTAACAAAGATATCAGCCTCAAACACAGCTTCACAGAAGCACTTAGCAGATTCTTACTTTCAAGTAAATGTTTGCTATTTTGCAGTAAATGGGACTCGCCACATTCTTAAATTAGCAGTCGTTTAAATTCTTGCCTGAGCTAGAATCGATGGTAAAAAACAATGTAACAGGTAATGTGAAAAATGCACAATAAAGAAAAAGTGACAGCAAACTGTGGATCATGTGGCATAGTTAGCTAAAGGTACTGCATGTTTTTCTTTTTCAGAAGGCATCATTGTCCTTTCTTATACATACTTTAAATAAAAAAAGTGGTAATAAAAGCTAGAGAAAGATGAAAGAAAACCTTAGAGCTCAAAAAGGAGACAAACTATCAAAGAAAGCTACTCTGTGTGAAGGATTCTCTGTGAGTAGATTCCTAAGATGCCTGGAAAGACACTATATTAAAATTAAAACCATTTTTATATCCTAGCCATGAAGGTCAATCCCAGCTGTCGTATAATTTAGGGATGCAATACCTCTATGTAATAGACTTCAGGACTTGCTCCTGGGTGTGCTATCTTCTCCTGGCATAACATAAAGGTCTGCTATGTTTTCAACGCTGTCATGAAACCAGTTCTGGGTTGCAAGAGGAAAGAGGACCCGTAGACAAGACTGATGTGTTCCTTGCTGGCTGAAATAAGTGTATCTGTCTTCTGTCAGATTTTGCAAGTGAGGTGCCCATAACACAAGCTCACCTGACGTGGTGCTGCAGTGTTATATCCAAGATAGTACTCAATCCTGGACATGATGGCTCAGTTGATTTCTCTTTCACCCTGCTGTCCCCATTCTCCTGTAAACCTTTGTCCAGCTATGATTCTGATAGTCCTGCAACTAGACCACATTTTCTTTGGGGTTCTCTTTCAACTCCTCAGGGAGGACTAAACATGGGAAAAATTTAAAAGAACATGAATCAAACATGTCAGCAATACTGAAGAACAAGGGGACATAAAGATCTATAAAGCTTAAATTTTTTGATTTAAGGAAAACTTAAGAAACAGGAGAAGATAAGGTAAATTCTGTGATTAAGTTGCAAACATATTCAGATGGCTTGCTTCTGAGGTCTTATTAAGAACAAAAACTAACAAGTTCCTACCCTTAAAGACAGAATTATAAAAATATTTTCCTGAGTACTCATATGTGTTACTATGCCTAAGAATATAACACTTCAGAGCAAAATAGCAGAGTGACACAGGATAACTGCCTCTGGACTCATTTGCCTTTTTTAGTATTTTGGACAGAGAGGCTACACACAGATGGAGAGGTTAGCCCAGGGTTAGGAAGCCTCTGTATCAGAAATGAAGTCATTTCTCTTTATGTTCCTTCACAGAAAAACATGCATAAAGATACATGAGTTTTCCTACGCTGGCTCAATTATGATTCCTTTCCAGATTCACTACCTATTTTTATAAACTGTCAGAAAATTAATCATTTCCCACCCATGTGTAGTTTTATTTCCCACCAACCCACCCCGTGCCTTCACTTTTGTATTCTCTGCTTGCTTCTTTCGTCGCTCTCCCTTTTGTTTTCTCTTTCTTTTTATAGCTTTTCAAAGGCCTCCCTCCCATTGTCCCTTACTCATACCCTGCTCTGCCGAAAAATATCTGCAGCAGCAAACCTTTTGTGAAGTGCTTGACAAGAGATGCTGCTGATTCAGTGCAGCAAGGAGATGTGATACAATGAGAGCAGTGGGCGGTTTTACAGCCCGTGTCAAAATAGGGGCTGGCCTTAGTTTTCTTGTAAATTTGCTTAAATGACTGGGTTTGATTCTTTGTATGAGGAGACACCAAGTTCAGCATAAAGTTTTTGCTGGTTTTGGAGAATTTTTACCTATCTACAGTTCTGCATTTTTTTGCATATAATTCTTATGACATAAAATATTCCCTGTCATGAAGTCGAAGGTAGCTGTATACTATGAGGACTGGCTTCTCCAAAATGAACATATTTGAAGGACTCCTGGGCATACATAAATTTGTTATTGTTTTCCAGAAGGATCTAATAATAAAGTAGCTCCAATCTTGCTGGATAGGGAATGTCCACTTTGAATAGAAAAAAACCCAATGCCCTAAATGAAAAAACACTCCAAATCGTAAAGGGTTGTTTTTTTTTTTTTTTTTTGTGGGTTTGAATATGCTGTTTGAAATGACACTGAAGCAGAAACTGCATGTGAACACACCAATGTTCCTCCACACAGTAGATTCGCATACAATGTAGGTTTTTTGGTCAAATGTACTCTACCGTCACAGCTATGCACAGTGTTACATCCCAGGAGCTGTTGTTGCAAACCACCTTCGGACCCTCATGGCCCTCAGCAGCCATCTTCCTTTCTGAAATGGTTCAAGGAAAGAGCAGTGAAAGACAATAGAAAGAGCTTTCTCTTACTCTCCAACCCCTATATCTATATGCTGAGAAACTAGAAAGGATTAGAGGAAACGAAACCATCACGTTCTAGCCTCAGAATTCAACTTTCCTGGTTACTTACACAGAAAGAATATCTATGGACAATATTTATATCCGAGTTAGAGATTTCTGGAGGTGTTTTGAACGGTCCTACAAAAGACACATCTACTGTGAGAAAATTCTCTGGGCCCTGAATACATACGAAAGATTTTTAGGCGTAAAAGTCTTAAGCTAATGTAAATACCAAGTTCTGACTTAAGCCCTTCTTCGACTATGCTAAAACCGAGAGCCACGAAGAACTATGTCAGAGTAACAAGTCACCACAGACAAGTCACTGGGCACGACAGTGATTGTGCCCCTTCCTACTCCATGACAAATGCAAATTTATTCACGTAAGACAAATTTCTAGTGAGAGAGTGTCGCGGTTTAACTCCACCAGGCAGCAAAGAACCAGGCGGCAGCCCGCTCCGCCCCGCGCCGTGGGATGGGGGCAAAATCGGAAGAAAAAGGCAAAACTCGTGGGTTGAGAGAAAGGCAGTTTGACAGAACAACGAAGGAAAAAAGGAAAACAACAACAATAACACTGACAGAGGAATGTATAAAACACGATCGATGTACCACCGCTCACCGACCGGACCGGGAAGCCCAAGCCCGCTCCTGTCCCCTCCTGCGGCCAGCTGCCCCCGGCCATAGGCTGGGCACGGCGGCACAGGGCATGGATACCTGTGTCCCGTGCCAGATCCTTGGGAAAATTAACCCTATCCCCGCCGGAACCAGGACAAACATCATTGTCTCAAATAGTTCCGTTTCCCAGTAGGTAAGCAGGTGCATTTGGGCTGTCCTCAAGATTCAGGTGATACACGTTAAGTAAAATGCCTTACTGATATGAGCAATATTTCTTTTCACCTTGGTTCACTTCAGGTAGGATGCAGTTTAAGTGAACATTATATAAGGTCACATTTTTTAATAAAAGTATCCAAACAGCATTTTATTAGTCTGCAAGGGGGTTTGGAGAACACCGATCTTTGTATCAGTTCTCCCACGTAAACAAACCTAACTCAGTGCCTTTCTGGTACCTTCTTGGCCGATAGGGCTTTGAAGACAAAGCAGAAATCAACACAAATCATGTGAGCTCAGTTCTTCATAATCTGTGATTATATTTCATGCTCTGAGTGCAAAAGTTCATTTGAGACTTCCTGTCTGACACTACATCAATTTTTCAAAAACAGTTTTTCACCACATTGTAACATTTTTTTCACATCAGGGGATGAATTCTCTGTAT
>VYXH01004467.1:280618-370190 GCA_013397275.1 Burhinus bistriatus | reverse complement strand
CTCTATAGGTATTTTTTAAGCTTATACTGGTGCATCTGTACATATCTGGTTACATTACAGTCCCTCCTCCCTTTCTATGTTTGTTACACTTAAGCAGTTGATGAGTGAATTTTGATACACTTCTCCACTGTCCTTGGAGAAAGGTATTGGATGTGTCCGAGTCTGGTTGTATCTAATTTAGGTATGTGGCACCCTAAATAGTCACCATTGATCTTGTCAGCATGGCGAAACTCTTCCCTGCTATATGATACAAACCGGCAGGTCTTCAGCCCCACTCACTCTCATCTAGTATGTTGCCGTGGTTTAGCCCCGCTCACCTTCCCTACCTCCCACTGGAATGAGAGGAGAATCGGAAGAAAAAGGCAAAACTCGTGGGTTGAGAGAAAGGCAGTTTGACAGAACAGCGAAGGAAAAAAGAAAACAACAGCAATAACACTGACAGAGGAATGTATAAAACACGATCGATGTACCACCGCTCACCGACCGGACCGGGAAGCCCCAGCCTGCTCCTGTCCCCTCCTGCGGCCAGCTGCCCCCGGCCATAGGCTGGGCACGGCGGCACAGGGCATGGATACCTGTGTCCCGTGCCAGATCCTTGGGAAAATTAACCCTATCCCCGCCGGAACCAGGACAAACATCATTGTCTCAAATAGTTCCGTTTCCCAGTAGGTAAGCAGGTGCATTTGGGCTGTCCTCAAGATTCAGGTGATACACGTTAAGTAAAATGCCTTACTGATATGAGCAATATTTCTTTTCACCTTGGTTCACTTCAGGTAGGATGCAGTTTAAGTGAACATTATATAAGGTCACATTTTTTAATAAAAGTATCCAAACAGCATTTTATTAGTCTGCAAGGGGGTTTGGAGAACACCGATCTTTGTATCAGTTCTCCCACGTAAACAAACCTAACTCAGTGCCTTTCTGGTACCTTCTTGGCCGATAGGGCTTTGAAGACAAAGCAGAAATCAACACAAATCATGTGAGCTCAGTTCTTCATAATCTGTGATTATATTTCATGCTCTGAGTGCAAAAGTTCATTTGAGACTTCCTGTCTGACACTACATCAATTTTTCAAAAACAGTTTTTCACCACATTGTAACATTTTTTTCACATCAGGGGATGAATTCTCTGTATAATGACTGTTTTTTCCTACATTTTCTAATGCCTGCTATCTAACATTGGTGTTATAAAAATCCTACTTTTATCTTGCTGCACTGTAGTAAGCTGAAAATCAGGGGTTGAAATCTGGCCCTAAGGAGGCATATCTTTCATTATGAACAGGATCAGCGATCAGATTCTGCTTTGCCAGTCGTTTTTCCCTTGGTCATATTTCTGACCAAAACCATAGTATTTATAATATTTTTTCTCCTTCCCAGTGTTCAGCCGTGTGAACTTCCCAGCATCTAAACATCAATATAAATTCATTGTCATGGTTTCAAATACCCTGGCAATAATTCGACAACTTCATTACAAATAACAGTTCTAATCCTGGTAGGACCAGTCTAACTTGTGACTTCACAGAAGGCAAGTTACCACAACTCTTCAAAACATCTTCTTTTCCACAACAATAAGAGGTACGAAAAAGATACTTCATTATTTTTAGTTCAGAATGTATTTTAGACCATTGCTTGCACAGTATAAGATGGTGGGATTTTTTTCTTGTTGTCTATTGCATTATCTAGCTTAGAAACTCTTAGATCTACTTTTTGTTTTCTGTAAAAGCTAACGACTGGGGAGTTTAAACAAGCAGGATGTTTTTAATGATTAGTAATTTCAGGCTGTGGGTGTGATACAAAGATCGGTGTTCTCCGAACCCCCTTGCTTTCTAACTTCCTCACCGAGGTGGGAAGCTAGGTGCGGCTGGGTAAGGAAACCGATGTAATAAAACTCAATAACAACCAAGTGTTACTAAGCAGGCATTTTATTGCAGCGCTGGGCAGCACTGGGGATCATTCCACCATGAGTGCTCCAACGGGTTAGCAAAACACATCACTTTATATACAGAAAAACCATACATATTCATCAGATTTCTTGGAAGGGCAGTCTTTCCTAAAAATTCATTTACATAGTCCTTATGCAGTCCATCAGTTGAACTTTGGGCTTCCTTTGTCCATATATAGTCATTGAATTAGCTCATCAGTCCTTTGGTTCCAGAATGTCTACAAGGGGAGGGTCAATTTAAATGAGTTCTTTGACACTTATCTGGTCACAATTGTCCCGAGTTCCCATTATCAGTGACTTACCCAGGAAGCCTAACGAGCTAGCTAAAAGCCCGGTTAATCTCGTCAGGCAAGAGAGTACATGTTTCGAAATATCTTATTATCAACTCTACCAAAACTATGCAAGTGAAGCTAAGAAAGATGCAAGTAAAGTTTTTGTGTATCACAGTAAGGCCTTAGTCAAGGATTGCCGGGGATTTAACCCTTTCAGGTGAAAGAGCTACAGTTGAAAAGTGTCGGTACAGAGAAGATTAAATGATTATCTCAGATTTATTTTGAGATTTAGATATCTAAATAAGATAGCAACAAAGGAGATCCAGTTCATTGAAGCAAGGATTGAGAAAGGGAAGAGGTGGAAGAAGAGAAGGAGGAGGAAAGAAGAACCAGCTAATATCAAAAGACAGTAGAAAACAAAATATTACAAAACATTCATCTTCGTAACATAGGAAGATAGGGAATAAAAGATAAGACAGAAGACGAAGTGAAAGGCTTCAGCTAAAGAATGAGAATCTGATTTTATTATGCTGGTTTTAATACAGCATATTAAACTGTACTTCAGTGGAGCTAGTCCAGAAATGAACAAATGCAAGATGAAGGGGATGGCAATGTGAATTGACTTGTGTGTGTAGAGGAGCATACAGAAAGCATGTGCAGAAGCTGACGGTGCTGTTCCCTCCAGAGAGGAGAATTCGACTTTTTAAAGCTCCATAATAACAAACATCCAAGAACATTTGGACAGATTTCAGAGTTTCCACCTGATATTTCCACAGTCTTCTTACAAATGTTTCAGTGATCTGTGAGCTAACATCCTTTGATCTCCTACACTCATGCTCTGCAAAAATACACAAAGATCACTTTAACTATCTGGGCCTGCAGGAGCAAAACCAGGAAAAACAAATGACTAGTAATCCCTTTTACAAATGTAGGACAAAAGTAAAGAGAGATTAAGTCACACAGGAAGCACGGAGTGGAGATGACAACTAAAAGCACCCCACCTCAGGTACACACGGGCAATAGCACCTCTCCCACAGCACTGCTGTTCTTCACAGTCCACGTATCTACTGAATAAAAACAGCAAACGATCCCAGACTGAGAAGTTTTAAAAATCAAACATCCTCAATGAACAGCCTCTGAAATGTCTGATTTCACTGACAGTGAGCTCACTGCAAGGCTTTTGTATTCAAAAGTAGTCAGATTATCTGCTAATTCTTGGTGCTTCAGTTAAACGTTCAGTACTCTGATGTGTAAAGGAAAAAAGATAGTCCAGGGGTGGGTGGGTTCTTTGTTTTCTTTCAAAAATAGTGAATTTATTGAGAGACAACTACTAGTTATATCAGGTTCCTACTAAAACAGAAAATCTGGGTAAGATACAAGAATTTGTGCCCTCAAAGTGTCGTCCTGCGAAAACACTTGCCACTCAAAATATAGTCTAATTTAGTATTCGTTTAACTTCTCATGTACAGGTACTGGATTCTGTAGCTATGGTAATACTGCCGAAGAGGGTTTAGTGTTTATTGGTACTGAGTTTAAATTCAAAATAAAGTTTTCTATTTATTTTCTCTCATGACCTCCGTGGAAAAAACTCTCAGTCATGTCTCAAAAGTTTCATATATCTATTCTCATTTAAGTGCATTTGAGAGACTGCTGTTTCAAAGAACTAGTCCCAGGTTCTTGCACAAAACCAGTACCCATTTATTTAACTTACAAGATACCAAGGTGCCTTCATTACCCGTCAGTCACTGTCGAACCCCAAATCTTACTAGATATCCTACTGTGACTTGATAGCTTTAAAAAAATCTTTTTTGAGGAGAGGTGTAAAATCTTAATAAAAAACTTACTTGCCTTAACATGGGAACTGCTACCTATAACAATAAGGTAACAGGAGGAAAACATTTCTCTACAAGTTTTCACATCTTTGTGACAATGTGGCTTGAGTGTCCACACCCCCAGTTTTCCCAGTGCGTACAGTACAACACTAATGCTCTTCCCTAGTTTTTCAAAGTAACAATATACCAGCTACTCTCAATGAAGTCCTGGGGATTCAGAGTATTATATTTATTTCCCTCTTTCTGAATACATCTTGTTCTGACAATGTACTACATAAGTGTGAAAACATCTATTTAAGTGGTTAAGAAATCAACTTTTTCTCCTGTTATTTCTGCCTCTATCTGGCACTGAGAACACTGAAAGACAGTCAATTAAGCACATCAGAACAACAAGTGTAAATATTTGGAAACAATTCCCTTTGATTACTTTTATTCTTACATACCTTTACAAACTGTCTTAATTCCTTTATTGCATTTTTTCTAACGTTCTTTACTAAAACCTTCTGAATGTACAGTTGTAAGAAAAATCAAGATGAAGTTTTATAAAATCTTGTGTCACAATATTGTATATTTATTCTGCACTTCTCTAGAGGCTGGATTTTAAATAAAGCGAGAACACTTTCCGTTCCAACCTTTAGTGATGCCAGGAAGCATAGAAGTCTGACAAAAATGTATATATAAAAAAAAGGTTTGCTAACCTTACCAGCAACCACAGAATTTGATTGCAAAAACTGCTGATTATTGTACTCCTGCTGAAATTAATACGGTATGAACTTAAGACTTAATAACTGACTTTATCAGATGCTTTATACCCCAGTAATAAATTGCTTCATTAAAATGCATCATTTTTCTAGGATCATATTTTAAAAACTAATGGCAATGTTATGCTTAGTTTAGAAAGAATCACATTTTCTGGGGATAGATATCCAGAAATGCCATCTTCTTCCCCCTTTTTACCATTATAAGCATGTGCAGTGCTAGTTTCTTCAGTAAACAGAAGTTTAAGTTAATGCGGCATGTCATATTGTCAGCTTGGTAATCTTCAAAATATAGAGATGGGTTTGAGAAGAAGTAAACAAAATGCTTTCATTGGAACAGTGAAGCATCCACAAGAGAAGCCTCCGGGGATCCCCAAGGTTTTATCTTACAGCATTACATTGACAGGTACACATTTAAAAATCTATTTCCCCCGAAATGAGCTGTACCGTCTAGACAGGTTGTGTTGTACATGCACATGTATTATTTCCACTAATACTAAACTAAGTGTATCATAACTTTGGAAATGAGAAACAGAAGTGACTTAGGCACTGTGATTTTCTGGTAGTTTTTCACGCAAGTTTTTCAATGTAAGGACTTTTTCCTTATGCAGTACACCTTGTACTTCAGCTCACTTTGAGTGAAAGTTCATGGCAAGGGATGACTTGGGTTTATTATCTGTAGCTGTGAATTGATACAATGGGGAGAAAGCACTTTTGTTACCATGTTTGCAATGATCCCTGAAATGCTTTAATAAAAAAGGATCCAATTATTAAAACATTTTATATAAAAGGGTATAGTCCTTATGAAAGATTTACTTTGTTAAAAGATGCATTTTACAACAGTATAGTTTTAGTAATCTTTACAGTACAGGGAAAAAAACCCACCAAACACAGGCTGTTGGAAGGATCACTAGACTAAATTGTTCTATTTTACAGTCTGGTTATGTATGTTTTTCTTTTTCCATTAGTGTTCCAGAAAAGATACTTTAATTTTCAAAATGTAAGAGGAAGACAAAAGCGTTACAAACACATGCATTGATATTATTTCCTTAATCACACCACAGTAGAATCTACATGTTATTCTCCCCACAGGAGAGATAGGCTTCCCATGTTATTCAAAGTGAATGATTCATTATTACATAAGATGAAGAAAATACATGAATGTAAAGATTTACACTAGGAAAATGTGGCCATCATAAAAAGTTTTACAGAGCAGGAAAAAGATTAAGTGGCTTGGTACTGCATTGCCACTATTAAGCAATGGCATACTTATGGACACATATAAAGATAATTTCCTAATGTTATCCACATAAATTTTCTTGCTTAAAAGAATGTGTCTGTAAAAAATTAAGGATATAAGAGAATTTATTTCCGTATGTCCTGGGGAGACAGAATTAATTAATTTCTGTTCCCACGACACTTCAGACTCTGCTTATTGCCCTCAGCCACCAGCCAATGGCACACAGAAAAGGAGAGCAACACCATGAAAACTGCAAAGAGCTCACCTGCAGCTACATATCATAGATAATATCATAGATAAATAGCTGAATATCATAGATAAAATTCCGTGATTCTGTTAATGTGCTCTAGGCATTCCTGCGTCAGCAGGGGAGTTGGACTAGATGATCTCTAGAGGTCCCTTCCAACTCTAAAAAATTCTGTGATTCCATGATAATTACTAACGTCGCAAGTCAAAGTTCTTGTATGGCAGTGGGCAGCTGCACCCACAACCTATAACTGTGACGTCTTGTCAACAAAGTAGGTACAGCATTAAGGCTGGGCTGCCTGACCATTTGTAGTGATCCTGAGCGGAAGACCATTGCACATGGAGGAGGTAGTGATCCATGTTACAGTCAACCTGAGCATGCCCAGGTCTGTGCTGTGCTGCACAATCCCTTGGCTGCAGGACAAACTCAGCCAGCTTGTCATAACAGAGGATCCTGCAGGCAGCTCCCACTTGGTACCTTCAATTACACCACCTGCCTGGCCTTGCTTCTATCTGAGCACCAAGAAGTTCTCCTGAGAGCATGACTGTAGAAATGATGAACAGATCTGTTTCCTTGTAAGAAAATCCTGTAATCACTCGAATGACTGAAAGAGAAGAATCTCTGCTATGGATGGAGTCTACATGGTGTGCATGCGGGTCAGAGTCCTGTTCAATGCTACACTGCCCAGGGCTTCCCGCATCTCAAGTGACTTAAGATTTCCTATGCTATTCTCCTCTTGTAGTGTTAGTTCTAAAGAATAGCATTGTGAATGATACCTTACAGAGTCTGAGTGCCTTTCTCACTGGGATCATAACAAACCAGCACCTCCAAGTGCAAAACACCGTTGAAACTGAAAGAGGCAAAAAGTGGGGGAATGATTGAATCATCTCTTACCGGCATAGCAGTTTGGCATTTTCTAAAGCTCTCTGTGAATTTGAGCCATGCAGAATGAGTATTTTCCACCAAAAAAGAACTACAAAACAACAATAGAGCACCAAAATCCCAGGCATTTGAAACAACAAAAGAAATCCAGATTTCTAAACCTGAAGGGGCGAAAGTGCTCACTATTCACTCTTTCTCTAAGAGTCCAGTGATGAAGCCAGTACCAGACTTTGATACTCTGCTTTCACGGGGATCAAAGCAACAGTGCACCAAAGAAACTGGGTGTTTCTATGCATTACTTCTCTTTGATGTATACCATGTGGTTGTCTGCACTGGCAGGACAGTAACTTGATAAACCCAGGACATCTGTTCAGTAATGGGCCCTTTGATTCCTAGACATAAGGAAAGTATTTTCTTATTGTTTGGGATCTGTAGGATGTTTCTTTCTTTGTCATTACAAATGCTAAAGTGTCTAAACCAAACAAAACATTTTGTTCACATGCTTCGAAGCCCCAGACACACCGGGGGTTAAGTTGAAACAAACAATACTTGCAATCTTTGTAGTTCCAGGTGGATTTTAAATTATGTCACACAATGTAATATTTCAAAATGCTCTATTAAACTTTTAGGATTAGATTATGTGCCATCAGCACAGGTATAAAATAAAGTACCTAGTACAGAGAACTCACATGGGATTTACACAGACCAGAATTTGTAACAGACTAGAATTTGGTCCCTAGAGAAAAAAACACTTCAGTCGAGACTGTTAATGAAATAAGACAGCATATGAGTCAGAAGGCAAAAATCAGGAAATCATGGCAGAGTGTGCATGACATCTAAGCTTTGAGGAAGGTTGCAGGGAGCTATGTGGCAGGATGAGTCAAATCACTGTATGGACTTCTTATTGCAAAGATCTAGATTTCCTCACAAGAAGAAGACATCTTGGTTTAAGCATGTTGATATCTGCACACATAAACACACACAAAGACACATGTGCACCCACACACACAAAAGGGAAAAAAGCAAGTTTGGAAAGTTAAGATAAAACTTTAAGAACTTTAAATTTAAGAAGTTAAATCAGAAATTGAGTCAGCAAAATAAAATATATCTTTATAGAAAATTTTGGAGACTACATTAATTATTCAAAATATTAATATACTTATCATATGATATAATATTGTGTCATTCATAGCCTTTGGGATTAGTGCAGAACAGTCTCACATGGAGAAAGAAAAATCTCTTATACTTCCTGTTCAAAAGCACAATTACTGAAAACTGCCAGAAATTGAATATAAACAGGATATCAGTATCAGTTATTTTATTTTATTTTTAAAGGTCACTTCTTCTAAAATATTATCAGCCTGTGGGACCTGCCTCTCCCAGTGTAGCACATCCTTGTCTGTCCAGCACACTGCCCTTCTACCTCCACAAAAACAGTAAGCCTTGCGTTCCTGAGCACTGAAGAGGCACCAAAATTACGCTCAGGGAAAATTTTTGTGGAGATGGGAACTTTTTGTGGAATGTTTGTAATTTAGTTTGAATCCTAAGGTAAATTCTTACAGTGTGGTTGTTCAGAGTCGTAGGAGAAAAATCCTATCAGCCTGTCTAAGGCTGATCATGCCTACAGCTAAATTTACATGTAGTCTTTGATTATTTTATAGGTATTTTTAGAATTCTGTGCATAGATTATCGCTAACTCAATTTCTCAGTATTTTTTTCTATCATCTTTCATCAAATGAAAGCCTAGAGAGTTAATGTATACTAAACCTTACAAAAAAAAATATATCCTTGTAAATTTTTTCAGACATACAAGAAGAACATTGAAATCTGATGTAAATTCCTATTCAGTCTGTAGAAAGATCAAACTTCCACAGGAGTAGAAGCCATTCATATTACATAAGCATTCCAAAGATTTGCTAGCACTAGGCAAGCTAGGAGTGGTTTCTCCCAAAAAGCAGGGATTTGAGAGGACACCAACCGTTACAGATGATGGTTTAAGTAGTGTTAGTCAGAAGGAAAACTGAAAACCTTTAAAAGAGGTTTTAAAATACAATAAATATTTATTTGTAAACATCGAAACAATTTAAAATAAACTTTTTAGTATTTCATTTCAAGCTATATCTTTTCCGATTTAATTTTTTATTCTTTGGTTAATAGGTTTTGCATACTTAATATGGCAACTTGAATAAAAATTTCAAGTTGACTGAAAAATGAGCATTGTTATATTTTCCATTCTGCCGAAAATAATACTAAAAATAGTTTGGTTCCATTTGAACTAAATTCTTCCTAGTTTTGCAATTCACTCACTAACTTGAAAGAAAACTATTATTTTTTCAGCTTTACTTTGAACACCAGGTTTAAGCTCAATGGTTTTTAAGTGGTTCAGCATTAAAAGCAGCAAAAATGCGCTGTGAGTTACATTTTTAAGGCGTAAGTACTGAAGAGATATTGATGAACACTTATGGATAATAAAGGAGTAATGATATTGCAGCACCTACAGTAGGTTCAAAGGCTCTCATTATAGTTAACAATGGGAGTTTTATACAAGTAAAGTCTGAGCGAAAACTACAGGATGGAGACTAGAGGAAATGCAGTTCCTTTTAGTGATCTTCAGAAGGATGCTACAGTGTAGCCACCATTAGAAACACATTTTGATAGTGTACTTTGTGTTTGAATGTCATGCACATATTTTACATGTTGAGATATAGAACAACCCTCATTTCTGTAACTTTGGCATCCTTTGAAAAGACAACTATGAAATATTAAACTATTTACAAGGCAAAATGGGCTGCAAAAACAAGATTCAGTACTAGGCATGTGACTTTATATCAACATTTTGTATCAAATAAGAGTTCTTGTTTAGAAAATCTGGTATAATATCATAAACTTGGGAAGGGTAGTCAGGTAATGGTGACTATCAACATTTCCAGCAGAATTAAAAAAAAATTTACAAACTTGAGCCGGCAGGAATCTATCATATTCTTGCCAAAAATGCTAGAGGTATTATTTACTGCTATCTTAATCCTATATGCAATTTTGTAATTACTAACACAATTCCAATTACCTACTGTATTTGGGGATTATATCAGCAATATAATCAATTTAAAATCCCTGATAAAGGAAATGAGAAGACAGAAATGAAATGCAAGGAATAAGACTGCCTTCTGGTACAACTGTATGTTACCAGTAATACAAATAATGACTGTATTACTATTGTTATTCATTAGGATACATATTTGCTTTTATTTTAGAAGATATGGCTTTATCCAGAAGTAAAAATGAGGTATAAATTATCCTGATTTATACTGGAAAAACACACAGCATTTTTGCATTACATATTTTTAATTTTTTTTTTTTAATTTTTAGAAACAAGCTGTAAAAAATGCAAAAACCCAATCAGAAAAGTTGCATAATTGGAAAGTGAAGCCTCCTTCAGATTCAGAACATTAATCTTTGAATACCCATCTGAGACTTATTCTCACTTTAATTCACAGACAGTCAAGTTAACTTATACAGCGTACAGTGTAAAGTTAAAGTCTAACAAACAATACAGCTACATATTCAATTGAAATACCAGTTATTTTGTACATTCTATATGCATGAGCAGCTCTCCAACAAATTCTCCAAAATACAGCTATTCTTTTATTTGTTACCAACCCCGGTGCTTCTTCTCTCCTCTGTGAAGCTATTGACATATGTTACAATGTCTTGTGAAAATCCTACAGAAGTAACTCTACATCAGCCCAACATGGCAAGGAAAGCTTGGATGGGTGGTACAATACGTCAAAATATCTGAAAAAAAAAAGTCTGCAAGATGTAATTTGATAAAGAGTTTTGAGTGTCAGTTCTCTGCTAATGAAGAGAGAGAGGATAGCAATTAAGAGGAATATAAATATTAGACATGAATTCCCATATGGAGGAGGGCTTGTTAAACACAAGCCTGTTCTATACTTGACCTTACTCTGGTTTACTTAAGGAAATCAAGTCCAGAAATCAGTTTTGTCATCCCTACATAAAATATTCAAAACCACAAATTAATTTTAACCTTCAAAGAGTCTGTTTTGTTTCAAGAACATACACTGGATGTGTCACTTAAATAGTAAGGAAGCTCCTATGCTGTCAGGTTTTCTGTATCAGATGTTTTATAGATTTTCTAGCTGAATTTTTTAAACTGAGGATGCTGAAAGTTAATTAGCTCACTTTTTTTTTTTTTGCTTCCCCAAATTACTAAGCACCTACAACTGTGAAAACTGTAAAGGCAAAGGAAACTGTTTGCACAAAGGTGTTTTAAAAATATATGTTCAAAAAAAGTTTTACATGTTCCTATGGGCATTTCCGACCATTCTCAATTTTTTTTATTAAGCATGTTAATTTTTGCTGAACAACACCTCTTGAAGCAGAAAGGTATCCTGTACAATCCTCTAATATATTTTTCTTAAAATTTTTATACAGTTTTTCAAAGTTACAATGAAGAAGGAAGAAAGAAATAGCAGTATTTAAGTATAAACATAAAGCAGCAGGGTGCATACACCATTTGATTTATCTATGTCCTGCTTCCTACCTGATTCCGGCAAAAAACACCTCTTCAAAGATGAAAGTTAGCTTGATATTATCCATGAAACAACATTTACATTTTTTCTCTGTTGAGTGAAAGCTATAATAGTTCTTTGAACATTTATTTCAGACTTCATTTCTCCCGGACATAACAGTAGAATTAAATCTATCCCATTTTCAAAGTTTAGTTTGATGATTAACACTTTTAAAGATAGAAAAATGGGAAATGTTAGGGATTGAATGATTTCTAAATACTCTTTTTAACAGATCTCATATTAACAATGTCTCTGACATAAGGCAGAGGAAAATCCTTTCGATTAGCAATGATTTTGAAAACAGTTGATGGCATCTCTGAATCTCACTTCTTTTGAAACTTCATTACTGATAATAGAAAAAGCTTCTAACATTTTGAAAACGTTTAAGTTTGGCAAAGAGCTTATGAAGAGGTTGGCAATGACATAACTTCAGAATGTAAACACTAAATATAAAAAGTGCCAGAGATTTCAGCTGATATCAAATTTTAGAATCCATAGTCACTAGAAAATGTTTGGTTAATTACATGATTTCATCTCCAAAAACTGCAGTTAAAGAAGAGTCTGAACACTAACGGTCTGATGGGCATTGACATTTCCGCTGACAGAACTTGCATGAGTCACTGAGGTTCCAGAACGATTTCACACCCATGGAACTGAAAGCAGAATCAGACTGGTAAGTTTTTCTATTACAGTGCATTTAAATGCAAATTTCTCAATTTCATCTTGAATAAAATCACATTTAAGTGGACTATAGTACTCCAGTGCTACTGTCTAAAATATTAACAGTATTGGAAAAAGCTGAATTTAACATTCATTAAAATGTATTATACTGTCATTTGCATGGACATTTTAAGTATTCATTGCACAAAATAAAAGGTAATGAGAACAGTGCTTAGATGCCAAAGATAAGTAATGTCGTTCTTCAGACCATTTCTGTCCCCAATCAGAAGAGCTAAAAATCTATTTTTGTTGGTATTACCCATTAAAATGTACTCCTTCCTCTATGGAAGAATGAAAGCTTTAGCACTTCATAAAGCAGAACTAGATTCCACCTATCCCATACGTACCCATACAATATGCTGAAGTTGACTAAAAATTGTCATTCGTTGGGACTCAGCCATTACTGAGATTTCTGTGGTCAAAGAAACAGAGGGAAATCTACTGAATTTCTCTGATGCCAGTCAATCAATGAACAGGTTTAAGGGACTATGGTCAAAAGTTGGCATTGTAGTCATCGTGTCTAAGGAGCAGAATAATAATACCCATCTTAAATCAAAAGATCAGTTTCTCTCTTGACTAGTAAGAAGTAGCACCTTAAAATGAAAACAGTGAATAGGAGTGCTAGCCCATTCATATAAAGGGAGAACACAGTAACATGAGAAAAGCCTATGGATATAGGTCTGAGAAAGAAAACCACAGATAATTTTCCTGGCAGAAACAGAAACCCTAAAATTAATTGGGTTATGCCCAAGATTTTTCTTTTTTTTAAAATTAAGAATATCCCTTAAAAAGAGGACTAGTATGTTATACTGGGTAAACAGACATCCTGGAATAACGCTGTTGGGATAAAAACCCCTGAGATTATTACAATTTATTGGACCAGAAAGCATAACTTACCTGTTTTCTTCTGCCCTCCCCACAATAGGTTGTGTAAATAACAAAACCCACAAATTTTTTAATCTCGTCTTTTTCCCTTATTGGACCATAATTATCCTTTGTTTGCTAGGTTTTGCATCTAAAACTTAACTTAGAAAATTTGCCACAAGATCGTTATTTCTTAGACCCAGAATCTCAATCCCAAATGAGCAAATCTATCAGAAAATTTCTGCTAAGGAATCTGATCAGGTAACTGAACTCTGCCAGTACGCAAAAGGACTGAGTACTCTGTGCTGTATTCCTGTGAATCACTATAATTAGTCAAAACAACAAACTGACCTTCAGGTAAAATTATATCCTGTCATTTTAGAGAGACTGAGGTAATGACAGTAAATAATACTAAGGAGAATGCCAAGTTTCACCAGGTTTATTCAATTCTACACATCATCAAGGAAAGTAGGAATTACAAAGAAAAGTTTATCAGGAGCCTCCCAGTTGAACTAAGACAGTAAAGTCACAGTTCACTTTCCCCTGTTCTTGGCTGACATAACTTCTAACCCTCCCTAGTGAAGCTCTGGAGCACAGACAAGTCACAATATGTATGAGATTGTTAAAAATAAACAAACTACTTGGTGCTACATCATTTTATTCTAAAATGTCATTTTAAAACAATGGAGAGAAAGTTGTTATTTGGTAGTATTGTTCACTTTTGACATTTGGAAGTTAATATTTTCTGTCTCTGAATGATTCGATTTTTAAATTTACATTGTGTTATAATATAAGGCAATCATAAAGACATTAACTCCAATGTTGAAAGTACACAGAACATTTTTAAAGGAAAATATTCTTTTGTGAAGAACTTAAAACATTCCATTTTCACTCTCATCAGGAACTAAAAGAAATTTTGAAATCTGTTGTGTAAAAAACTCCTGGTCTTCTGCAAAGTGCTTTTTTACCACACAGCCAATGGGACACGGTGTAATTTTCAGTCTTACAGATTTAGACATTTGACTGTTTTTCTCTTTGCTTTAAATATTTCCTGCCAGCTCCTGTGAATCACCAATGGGAGTTATTTGTATAACCACTATCGGAGACTCTGCAAATGTTTCCTCACATACACAAGTGGGAAATAACAGCAGGAAAAGATGGGAAACGACAAGAAATTAAGCTGCAGTGGCATTAACACCATCTTTGCATTTTAAGTTGTTCCTTGGTCGAGGCTGTTCTCCAGAAACTTACCTCACCTCAGCAACACAACTCGCGTTAACAAAGGGAAGACATACCTTCAGTGAAAGCTCTGGCAAGCAGCTACAGAGTAGGAAAGTAGCAGCAGGTAGTTTTCCTTCAAAGGTTAAGTAAACCCAGCTGCCTAAGATCCCTCCTGGGGTCCAGCACCTACCATTACCTCCCACCAAAGCAAAGTGAGGGTTCACCCCCTATTTAGTCCGTTGGTATAAATAATATCCACTCCTCCAAGTAACAGACAAAGATATGCACATCCTGTTTAGCAGCTCTAATTGAGTAGAGCATTAACTTTTACTCCACATGATGGTGTCTTTATTCCTCTCAGGCCTTTAGGGCTTTGATACACATCTCCTTCTTTATGTAAGTTATCACTGAACTTGCTTCATTGGAGAACAGACCCCTATTTCACTCGGGGCATCTGCAGTCACTGCCTTTGCAGGGTCACTCAGTGCCTGCTGAATGCTGGTTTGGGAAGGTTACCAGATTTTCTTTTCATGTTGGCTTGTGAGGGCTATTTTTGATAAATGCTTTTCTGTAACACTAAAATTCCACTTATAGGTTGTGTCACTGCTCTCCACCACCTCCCACTCTTCCCCCTAGTCTTCCCCGTCCTCCCCTGTCCACCAATAAGAATAATTTCAACACAAACTCAACCAATTCAGGTTTGTCTGTCCCTTCTCATTATGATTCGATCCGACAAAATATATATGCATATATCTGAGCTGTCTGATGAGGTTCTCCACTAAGACAATTTAAAAAAAAAAAAACAAACAGGACTCTTTGGACATGATTCATCTCATAATAAAGGAGACAGATAAAATAGATCAGGTGAATCTGGCACTAAAATGTCTATTTTTCTGCAGTGACTTAAAATTATTTTTAGATAACTACTGGAAACCTAAAGTTAGAAAAGAGGAGTTCCACCTTTCTGTCTACATTAGTTTTTCTTTTTATTATGAGCTGTGTTCCATTAATTCCTACAATGTTAGCCATACCCATATCATCCCGAAAGATTACAGTGTAGTATGGCTTGTAATTCAATCAGTTATGCTGTTATGCATAAAGACATACATATTCCCACATGAAACTACCATGCTACTCTAAGTCACTGGGTCTGAATGACAGAAAGAATAAAGCACCTAAAGTCCAATTTACTTAAGTGGGTGTTACACAATCCTCCCACTCAGGGCACAATTCAGCGGTATTTTTTTCTTTTCCTCCTGAAAAAGCCTTAAATTGTAGGTTGTTTAAAAAAAAATGGTAGTTCAGATCAATTAATGTTAAGATCTGGTTTTGTGATCCACCTTTTTTCTCTGTTATTGCCAGCGTTTCAAAAAGTAACTTACTGATGCAGACTTTAAAAATACAAGCACAATGTTCATGTTATAGTTTTTTTTTTTTTCCAGAAATCTCTCTCTGAATGAGAATCAGGGTTCTCTTTCGAGCTCCACTAATGTGACAGCTCAGTGTCAAGGCCCATCATCTCAGGTCTCGCACGTAACAAATTGGTGGCTGTGTTACAGCAGGGTTTGGAGGGAGAGAAGAAGATAAAAGTGTACAAATCAGAGCCTGTCCACAGAGAAGGAGGATGTTGAAAGAATTAGTATAACTATGCATGTGAGTGGGAGGGAATTTGGGAAATTAGAAACCAAGCCCATGCCTGTTCGTAGTTGAGTGTAGATGCTGTTACAAGGGAAGACTAGAAATAATGGCACGGAAATAGAGGAATCCACTATGAATTGAATGACAAGTGAAGTCCACACAAGACTGGAGATCATAAAAGAGAGTATTGTAATGCCAAAACAGCAGAGAAACAACAATAACAATGTTGCCCTTTTTAGCTCATTTGTTTTGTAGCTTTTTATTGGGTCAGAACTCCAGCCTTTGGAGTGGTTACCCCAATTCACACCGATCACGATCTTACTTTCATTTATTACGAGCTTCATTTTACCACTAGACTGCATAAGGGAGTTATAACCTAATAGACCTAGTACCATGACATCTAGATTCACTTCTGGTAAGCTAGCCACAGCATTTCTGCAGACAAAAATGCTTACCTCAGGAAAAAGTTTGTATTTCTATTTCCTAGGCAACTTTTCTAGCAGAAATAATACAGTAGATGAACTGCTCCCTAGGGTAAATGTTAGTCACAATGAACTTCTCTACATTCATGTCCTCTGTGTTCATTACCACCATTAATTACACCTAGGAATGAAGCCATCAACCACAACAAAACCCTAGTTAGTTCAGAAGCACAGCCTGCCTACTCAGCAACAGAAGCTGCTGTGTTATGCAGGGGCCATTTCAATATTTCATACTGCTTTTTTAGTCCATATAAAGTAAAATATCTCTTTTTTTATCCTTCTGTTATGCACCAGACAATGCACATTGTAATAATTGATCTGGGCTGGTGGGATCTGCAGTGTTAACTGGGACAGGAAAAAGAGACAGTACTGATCATTAGTTTGGTTAGTTGGTTATAGGTTCTGATTTTGGTGTATAAGGGATCACGTCTTCAATGTTGCTTTCAACTATGAATGTATTAGACAAGAAAAGGGAGTTTTTTTTTAAAAAAAAACCCAAATCAAACCCAAACAAACATGGTTCTTCCTTTAACACAAATCAAGAAATCTTCTGCTTGCAAATGGAGCATGTTATGAGGAATGTATAAACTGATCTCAATTGCTACATTATATTCACAATAACCCCACAGTAATATTCTTTCTGTGGTCTGACAAGCCACGTGTTGCTAGGAGTGCCCAACTCTATAAAAATAAACAGAAGACTACACATTACATTAGGAATACATACTTCTTTTTTACTTCATTTTAATTTTTTAGAAGGTATACACTGTGGTAATTCATTTAGGAGATCCTTGGTTACTGCATATTTTATGATGGCACCTTTAGGTTTTCAAAAATCCTAAGAATGACGTATAAAAACGTATAAGAAATAGCTCTGGAAGTTTAGTGTAACATTAAAGTGGGATTATTAGATTTCTATTCATACACAGTGTCAACAGAAAAATTCAGCCCTTGTCAGTGGTGGAAAAAGGTTACCAGACTAAAAAGTACACTGCTTTTTAATTAAATACCTTTTTTCCTAAGTTTGTTCTGTCCCTTTTGGATAGCACACAGGAGATCTGTCCTGCACGTGTTTCCATGGTGCTTGGTAAAGATGTCTATATTGCTTTGTAATAGTTGTTAACAAGAAAGATTTTTGTAGAGGGTGCATTTAACTCAGTATTATACACGACTGGTATGTGGCTAACTTTTGAATTTGACAGAAAAGCTGCCATATGACTAAGCTATAGTCATTGCAAGATAATAGATGTTTGCATGCTTACTTAGCTTGTGCCGTTTATATCTGCAGCATAGAGGATGTCACATTCATAATTACTGTGCTTAAGCATAAAGAAATAAAGAGAAGCTCTTTGTACTATACTGTTTTTAAATGTCCATTTAGGTGTTGTAGTTAGGAAATAACATACAATGTAACAGTCCTTATTAATGCAGTTCTAGAGTGTTGTACAAAAACATGGCCTCTTTTCAAGATTATATGCATCTGAGGTATACTTTAAATCAGTACTAATACATGTTTATTGTGTTTGATAGTGTAATTTTGATTTAATTTCACTCTACAAATGGTGTCTTGGGATTCCTAAGTCTCCAGGTTGGTTGTTTTTTTTTTTCCTTCCTCTCATTCTGTTATTACTCCCCCTTTTTTCAGCTCATTTTTTTCCCTCTTCCTATCTAGAATGGCTCTAGTGGCTCCTAGTACTAATTTGTCTCGCTTTCTCTCTTCTCTAAACCTTTTAAACTGTTTTATCTACACTTGTAACTAGTGAATACTTGGATCATTTGTGATTCAACTAAAAAAAAAAAAAAGAGAAAGACAATGTAATTATCATATCTGGTAGGCAGAGAGAACTGATTTTAGATTTTAGAAGATAATGGGGAAAGAGAAAATTTTGCCTTCTCCAGTTTCCACTCGTGTCATCCTCCAGCTCTGTTCAAGCCACTCAAACTCCATGGAGGCAGGAGAGGTCCAGGAAGGGCAAGACATGAGGAAGGAAATGATGGCAGAATAATCTGCAATCTCTATGACTTGTGTGATGTGTGGTAAAAAATAATTTGACAGCAAAAGAGAAAAGGAAATCTAGGCAACTAAAAGCCTCAAAACATGCTAAGTTTCACCTAAAAAATTGAAGTGAAGAATGATTAAATACATGGATAAGATTTGGAATAAATAAACTCAAAAAGATTTTACTAAAGACAGAATATGCCAAACCAACTTACTGTCTTTGCATTATTTCATTTTGATATGATAATAGATGTTGTAGGCAAGGATAAAACTATGCCTCTATTTTTTCTGGTCTTCAGCAAATCCTTAGGTACACTGATAAACAAAACATTATTGACTACACCAGAAATAGATTGGATTAGTTCACAAATAAGACAATGACTAGACAATAACTATAAAATAATTACCACCTTAAGTATCATAAAAGAGACATCTTAATAATTTTCTTTCAGTCTTAACATATTTTCTAGACACCTTTTTAATTTAGTAGGCTTCTAAACATAATTTTCCATCAATAGAAAAACCTTCAATGTTCCAGCTGAGGAAATCTTTTTTCTTAGCATAGAAACAATCATACAAGACAACACGTATTGTATCACTGCTTCAAACCCTCCTGGGGTTATGATTACAGGAAATGTTGTTTGTTTGTTGTTTGTTTTAAAAATATATATGCAGAAGACAAATGTAACAAAGTAAAAAGCCAAAGGGTAACAATCCCTTGTGCATTTCCTATTTAAAAAAATCATGTTATTCTTTGTTCTTGCCATTATATTGCCTACAGTGAAGAAATTGCTAGGAAGAAAACCTCCACACATTGTACTCTACAATTTCATTTTAGCTTGTTTCCTCTTGCAAAGCTGCTTGCGAAGAAAGACCTCTAAAAAAATACAAACCTGTATTAGAGTGTATTTGGCAACCTTTTTGATCATGTTGTTCATATAACAAAACTGCTCCAATAACTTGCGAAGTCCAAAAGTAGATATAATTCCAGTTTCTAATCAGATCTTCGCATCTCATGATTTTCAAGTGAAAACTAGCTGAAAACACACAGCTCGCAGGGTATTTACTTGGAAGTCAGTGCACAAAGGACAAGAAAATAAACCTCACCAGAAACTATGGATGAGCTGTCCTGTGTAATGTTATTTGACAGCAAGTATTTTTCTCTCCCCTGGGAAAAATCAAAATATCCTGTCTTCTTCTTTAATAAAGGACCAAGTGAATATAAACAGTAAAGTTTGAATTAAGAGAGGTTACACTCTGCTAGCCTTGAAAAAGTGAACTTTAAGAGCTTCACAACAAAGCTTATACTTTTTATAAGCAGACTATTTCAAGGTTTTCTAAGAACAACATCTTTAATGGTGGTATCTCAGGGAATGTGTATAATTAGTAACTTATGAAGAAGTTTTTCAAAATAGCCAAATTGACTTTTCACTACATGAAACATTTGCATAGTATTTACTCAAAATATAGAATATGGCCTATGCTAAGGCCATGGAAAATAAGGAGGGGACTGATGACAGCTAGCATGGCTTCAGTAAGGGCAAATGATGTCTGACAGATTTGGTGGACTTATACAACAGCCTTACAGCGTTGGTGGATAAGGGAAGAGCAACTGACATCACCTACCTGGACTTATGCAAAGCATTTGACACTGTCCTGTACAGCATCTTTGTCTCTAAATTGGACAGACATGGATTTGATGGATGGACCACTCGGTGGATAAGGAATTGGCCGGATGGTTGCCATCAAAGAGTTGCGGTTGAGGGCTTGATGTCCAAGTGGCAACCAGTGACAAGTGGTGTTCCTCAGGGGTTGGTACTGGGACCAATACTGTTTAACATCTTTGTTGGTGACATGGATGTTGGGATTGAGTGCACCCCCAGTAAGTCTGCAGATAACACCAAGCTGTGTTGCGTGGTCAACACACTGGAGGGAAGGGATGTCATCCAGAGGGACCTGGACAGGCTTGAGAGGTGGGCCCATGCCAACCTCATGAAGTTCAACGAGGCCAAGTAGAAGGTCCTGCATGTGCATTGAGGCAATCCCAAGCATAAATACAGGCTGGTCAGAGAATGGATTTCAATCTAATACACCAAAAGCAGCCCTGTGGAGAAGGACTTGGGGGTGTTGGTTGATGAGAAGCTCAATACGAGCCGTCAGTGTATGCTTGCAGCCCAAAAAGCCAATCACACCCTGGGTTGCATTAAAAGAAGAATGACAAGTAGGTTGAGGGAGGTGATTCTGGCCCTTTACTTCACTCTCATGAGACCCTATCTGGAGTACTGCATCCAGCTCTGGAGTCCTCAGCACAAGTATGTGAACCTGTTGGAGCAAGTCCACAGGAAGGCCACGAAGATGATCAGAGGGTTAGAGTACCTCTCCTGTGAAGACAGGCTGAGAGAGTTGGGGTTGTTCGGCCTGGAGAAGAGAAAGCTCTGGGAACATCTTATAGTGGCCTTCCAGTATTTGAAGGACGCCTCCAAGAAAGCTGGAGAGGGACTTTTTACAAGGGCATGTAGTGATAGGACCAAGGGGTAATGGCTTCAAACTGGAAGAGGGTAGATTTAGATAAGATCTCAGGAAGAACTTTTACACTATGAGGGTAGTGAGACACCGGAACAGGTTGCCCAGGGAGGTTGTGGAGGCCCCACCCCTGGAAGTGGTCAAGGCCATGTTGGATGGGGCTTTGAGCAACCTGGTCTAGTAGGAGGTATCCCTACCCATGGTAGAGGGGTTGGAACTAAATGATCTTTAAGTTCCCTTCCAACCCAAACCATTCTATGATTCTATGATACTTATTTTTTCTTTTCTTTTATGAAGAGAAAGAATCTTCAATGTAAAGAAGCTGTGTTTTTAAATCATTAAGTAATGAAACTTTACATTTCATTACTAGCACAGTAAAGGACATTATTGTCTAAAGCAATGTTTAATTAGAGAAATGTTCTGTGATGATCACTTTAAAGTGGAAGATGTGTAAAGTATTAAATTTCTAAATGAAATTACACCAGTATAACAGTGTTAGCTCATACATACACTACAGCTATAGCAATAGTCAGATGTAGTAGTAAGACAGTGCAGCTCTATACATGTCAATAACATCACGTTCGGATGCATTGAGGCTGAATCCATCCCTGTATTTTTACCACAGCTATAATGAACTATAAAATAAACACTGTACTGTTATGGTTACGATGCACCAAAAGCCTTTGCATAGCATTTGACCAGTGCTAATAAAGAAAATGAGTTATTTCAGAAAAACAGACTACTCCTCTTACTTGGTTAATGAGTTGTATACAAAAAGTAACCCTGAGGCTACATGGTTGAGAGAAAGGAAATTCCACAAATCAGGTTTTCTTTGCAACCTTGATTCAGCCCTTCTATAGGGTCTCAAATTACATGACCACTGTGATGGATGCACCCACTCTGAGTGAGGGAACAGTCCTGTGGTTTAGGATCACCAACAGATCGTCCTGACTGAAATCAGCCCTGCTGAGCAAACCATGAGAACTGTGCTAGGCTACACCTTCTCAGGAGCTAAGGAACCTAGGTCATGCCACATCAGGAGCTAACAGTACCAGCCCAAGCTGAGACTAGTCAAAACTAAAACTGCTTACATACACCAAAGTGGAGGGTTTGATTATGAGTCAATCACTTTATGCTATAAAATTTATCGCTCCTTCAAGCCCATTGAGCTTTCGCATACAGGAAAATTTGATCATTAATAAAATCCTTTTAGTTGACCACACAACTATGACTTCTTTTAATAATTCAGCTGCAACAATCACATAGAAGTTTATGCCCAGTATCCTTGCCTCAAGCTGGAGCAGGAGGGAGAGTGGCCTAGGAAAAACTGAGGGAAATGTAGAGAAGAGACTTTTGTCTGTAAGACCCCTCTGTTACATTCCTTAATGAAGTCAGCATGGTATAACTAATAAGGATTACAAAGAGGGAAAGACAACAGGATGGACATTGCTCTACTGTACCACATGCAAGCCCGCTTCTTTGTGGCACTATCACTAAGTGCAGTGGCACTATTTCTCTGCCATTAATAAGCTGATAGATATGAAGTTATGTATTATCTGTTCAATACGTCTGACAAAATATTAATCCCAATGTTTATTCCTTCTAATATACAGCCTAATGTTGATGGCTGAAAAAGGAAGAAGGCAACACGTTATAATCAACGACATTTATCAGTGGAGGTAATGAATTCAGCTTTATTACTAACAATAAACCCTGTGCTTTAAAACAAACCAGCAAACATTAGTTCCTTTTGAAGAATATGATTTTTTACAGCTATAAATAGTTACTCTCTGGTATCTTAAAATTCCTGGTTAATATGAGGTCTCACTAACAACACTGGTAATACTAGATAATACAGGGCCCATACCATGCAATTCTGACTATAAATGATGAACATACAGAGGATTCAAAACAGTTGTTCTGCAAATGCCTAAATCCTCTGATTACGCATTTAGAAAGCACCCATTCTTTTCTGCTGAGTAACAGAGATGGCGGATGGTAACTATGCAATAAACTGTACCCCCATAAGGTTGATAATTGTCTTACTTAAGCTTCAAATCTCTGTCTATTCAGAAACATTTGCAAAGATGAACTCTTAAATTTTACTGCAGCTGAACTATTTCATCCTTTTGTGTATTCAGTAGGAGACCAACAACTTTGTTGTCCTACATCCAAAACTTTTTACATGTAACTGCTCCTCTCTCAAGTGATCATATACATGCATCCTGTTGGACAGGAGTACCGTCTGGCAGTCAGACTATCCTTACTGTTACAAACTATGAGTCATACCTGTAGGGCTAGATCCCAGGTATCTCTCCTCCCATGCACTGGACACCTGATATTAAATAGGGCTAAGTGAGCCCTCATCTCTCAGCTACTCTCCTCCTGCCTTGAGGCTCCAAGAAACTCTGTATCTTAGTTCAGAAGAATGAGGAAGAGAAATGGAGACATCATGGGCAACTTTTCCTTTCTAGTGGCTGTCTGTATGGTGCACTCCTACCCAACATAGTTCTGAACACCACCCACATGCCACAATGAAGGTCCTCAGGAGCATTAAATAAAGACCGCAGGACCAAGGGCTCAAATGAGCCTCACCTGATGCTGCTCTGGGCCACAGTTACAGATTCTTGGAGCTTAACTCAAAAGGCAGAGATGGAGACACAGCAGGGGAAGTAACAGGAGCAGTCTGAAGCAGGTTTAAACCTTCTTCAGGGCTAAGCATTTCATTGCCAAGGTTAAGTCCAATTCTCAAGTGGTAGTTTTGACTGACAGATGCAGAAAGGAGTTCATGGACTTGAACTGAAAGGTCATGGAAAAGAACTTGCAAATCTATGTCAAAGCTGACCAAATAGTTTCAGCTAAAATTGCAATGATAAAATACTTCTGAAACATCACTTTTACTAATTCTGACACCTTTTGTGATGTAGCATGTATAATAAAACAAAATAAATTAAAACACCAACAATATTTTCCTATTTCCTATGGGTGAATGTTAGTAACACTGTCTGTAGAATACATCAGGATATCATACTGCAAGGAAAGGTCTAAAAAAACAGGAGTTTTCACAAGGTAAATGCAAAGACAACTAAACTAGTAGGACAAATGGAGGAAGTGTTTTCAGGGATGAATTTGTATCTCTAAATGAAACCAGCTTTTGAAACACCATATGAATAAATCAGCATCATGCTAGTGCATGTTAAACCCTCATGGGTTTAGATTTCTCTCTTATGGTTTCTCCACAATGGACAGACTACTTAAATATTCTGTAAGCTAGAGAGAATGACATCTAGAGAGAACATCTTCAAAATGGTTGTTTAGGCACATTGAGACAGAAAACTTAAGTTAAATGCATTTTTTTCATGGATATTAACTAAGCCTCTCCTCTGTCAGAAAAGTTTCCTATATGTGAAGTTACAGAGTAATTATCTTTCTCTGGTACAATGAATATTTAAATAATCCATGGAAAATGGCTCATTGAAACTTTGCAGTTTTTCCTCTGTTTTACACAATGTCTTGCTTTTTCATTTCTCCAGAAATCTTAGACTATATACACTTCCACTGTAAGTGTCTGTTTTTATTATTTTCCAGCTCCTCCTGGGTTTTTTATAGCCTCCAGTAAATACGTTTTGCATTTGAAGGTTTTTTTGCGTAGTCTGCAAAGATAGTTTTTCACCATAGAAGTGCACAACTAAGCTAGCTGTAGCACAAGAAAACAGCTTTAATAGAAATGAAACCTATGCACTTCACATCAGTAAAGATGCCTCAAGATTAAAAGAGTAGATGCTAAAAATGATTTAGCTCTGAAAACCCCAAAACAATATGCATATGTGGACTAAAAATATACCTATATTTTGGGGTCCAATTCTTATTTGGAATCAAATATATACAGCAATTTTCTACTAAGTTGGCAATGGCCACATAAAACTTCCAGATACTGAACAGTACCCCACACTTATACTGACAGTTTTCTTCTGAGAAAAGAAAATCCAGTAACACCGCTAGGCAGTGGCATAATAGAAGAGCAAACTCCTATAGAAGACAACGGAAAGTGTGGAACCTAACTTAGAGGATCTGAATTTCCTTTCTAGAGAAATTTACCTCTTCCCACTGACTCTGCAGGAACTCAAGGAGAATAAAACCCCAAAGTCACAGGACTAAAATCTGTATGCAAATGACTAAAAAACATAACAAGTACTCTCCAAATCTGTTTTATAAAAACGTAACTGATGCACTGCTCTGCAAATTCACATTAGCAGCTGGCGAATTTGGAGAGAAATCAAATATAGGTGGACAGAGATTTTTTTAAGTGCTTGAGAAAAGAGCACTGGAAAAATCATGCATAAGTGACATTGACAAAATCCTGTATGTGCTACTATGACTATCACCTTCAGGAACACCCTGTATTCTTATATTAGATGTTACCTTATGAAAATATCAAGGTCATTGTCAATTTGGCTTCTTGTCAGTGGAAGCATTTGTCACATTAAGTCAACCTTAATTTGTGTAACCAAATTCTGTACAATTTCAGTGAGAATTGCTTATTTATACTGGGACATATGTTTCCTCCCCTCTTCTTGCCAGTTATCTTTTAACATTGTCCTTGGTGAAAAAAACCCAGGAGAAGGTTGAATGTGGATGTCAGTCTGAGACTGAGATCAGAGTCTTCTTAACATGACCAATGTTAAAATAGACTTCTATCATATACATAGTTTTCCCATAAAAATATTTTTATATATGACTCCCTAAATCTCCATTCAGACACTAAAAAAAAAATTAAAAAAAAAAAAAAGAAGGTTGAATTCCTGTAAGCATTGAATTCTCCCTGGACTTTTTATTTACTTCATTCTCTGGGAGGCTCAGAAAATTGTGTAATCTTACAAGTAAAATGATTCTGTTTAGATTCATAAGTATGCATCTTAGGAAGACCTTTCTTCAGTCTCCAAAACTCACTTAATCATATAATAACTAGGATAACGTTTATTTTTCAACAAGAAGAGACCAATAAACATAAAAAATCACAATTGTTTCTGTTTTAAAAATGTCTTGACTAATAAATAAATAAATAACAAAACTGAAATTGGGATCTTTTGCACGGACTTAGGTATTGAGAGATTCTGTCTGCTAGGCACATTTCTTCAGGGCAAATGGAAACAGTTTTCCACAAAAGATACAGATCTGTCCCTACTACCCTTTAGGAGGTCAGGACAATGAAGCAAAAGTTCTACTGTTCTCCATAAAATGAGATATATAGATATTGCTTATGATATTAACAAGATGAAACCTTTTCTGAAACTCACCTAGCTCACTCACTTCGATCTACCTCAAATTAAATCACATGAAGTTTTGCTCTGAATATCTGTTTTTTGGCTCTCATTTTAGCCATCTTTTTCTTTTCTTTAGAAACTGTGAAAGGTGTTCACTTTCATGACCTTCTGAAGCAGATCTCTTGATCTTTGAGAAAAGGAAGGTTTCACTTTTATACTGCCAGGCCCTTGTAGACACTGTAGAGAGTGACTTTAGTATTTTTAATGATTAATATACTGAAATTCAAATATCATTTAAAAAATGTCAAATAAAAGAGTAGGTCATTACCATATTAAGTTCTGCCTTCAAGATCTTGAAGTAAAAACAAGCAAGACGTACCAAGGAAATGAAGTGTTGTACACCTTTTCTAGACACAAATTGGAAGCTGAGTTTGCAGAATAAACACAGAATTCCGGATCCTTAATCAGTCCTTTATCCAGAGGCATACAAAGTGGAACACAGAGAGAGGCAAAATTCATGGACATTGAGTCTTCAGAAATATCTGCTATGTTTTGGTTACTAGGCAGAAGCAACTTCTGATGACTAAAAACATGCTGTGTACTTTGTTTTGCTTTGTAGTTCATCAACTGAATAGAGCAGTACTTTAAAATGAGGGAAGTTATTAGCTAATACGGGAAACAAGCACCATTGCAAAGTGGATTACCTCCTGATCTTTCATCCAATCTGTTTTTTCTTCTGCTCTTATACTTACTAATCATACCGTATAATTTTAAAAAGGTTAGTTTTTTATTTAAACAGGACACAAACACCAAAACTGTTCATAAAAAAAAATTGTATTTCTTTTTCAATACAAAACATTTAATAAATGAACCAGCATGATCCTTGCTTCCTTCTGTTACCTCATATATTTAGAAGTGTTGAAACTTTTTTTGTGTGTTTGTACCAAAAGACCTTTCACCAAAGACAGTCAGGGATTTTTTTTCTTTCCCACCCTAATAGTTTATAACAAAGGACAACATATCCAGGCATTTCTTAGGAAAAAACTGACAAACAGAAGTAAAATACCAGGTAAGACATACCTGAAAAAGTTTAATTAAAAAACATCTCTAGTAGAGAACTTTATTTACTAAATTTCTTTCCCAACATATGTGGTTATCATGCAGAACTCAAAAAACAGGTCTTGTGTTGGACTAAATTTGTGTGAGTCTGCATTATAAACCAGAATTTCAACAAACTTAAAAATATAAACAACAAATCTTAAGTGAATGATGGTAATCTGCAAGTTTTTGATGTAGCAGCAAAGCTAGTTCTTATATATTTTTGTTACAAAGTTCTACAAAGTCAGTCCTTAAGTAATGGCAGTAATAAATCAGTCTTGAAATATTACATGCTGTACCTATTTCAGTCAATGCTTGCTGGTGAAAAGCATCAGTACTAATATTTTTATAAACAAACAACAAGGTTTTTTGACATCTTGTTAACTCAAAGCAATGGTATAGGCATGCATAATAAAACATACACATTTCAAACATCTGAAGTCATGTTTCTTCAGATTTTCTCCCAAAAAGAAAACTTTTCTTTCAACACATGTGCAGAGGAGTCAGCAGTGCCTCCTTGTGGGGAGCAGGGCATAGATAGGGACAGGCCCTGGAGCCCCCCTCCCAGGGACTTCCCAGTGCAATCACGCAAGGTCCAGCTTATGCTGCCCATCCCGACTTGGAGGACAGCTCTGCTTTGAGCAGGGGACTGGAGTAGGTGACCTCCAGAGAGCTCTTCCAAACTGAGCTTCTCCACGAGTCTAGAACTCTAAATATAGCACTGATAGGACTAGGAATTGACAAATCTCACTGAAATTTTGTAAGTGATTTCTGCTTACTTGCCTTCACATAAGAAAGGTCATCAGAAGTGCATGGTGTGTTCATTTAGAAACTTCAAAGATATTGTTTCTTCAGCTTTTTCTTCAGATATTGGTATTAATAAAGGAACACATCTGCACTTATCTTAAAAATCCAAGAGGCAAACTACTGGTAAGCTAGTCAGCACAATACATATGAACTTTGAATTAAGGATGGAGACTGCTTGTAAGCTCTAAGTAGTAATAAAGACCTAACTACCTTTTAAGTTTTAGGAAGTCAATGTTCTTTTGAAGAAAGGTGTCCCTCAGCTTAATTCTAATATAGACCACTGAAGAAGAAACTCTATTATCTTGTTGCGTTTTTATCCCTTCACTAAAAATCAAATGGTCAAGCTGAAAATACATATGCACATTTTCAGGGCCTATGGAAAATCTTTAGAGCAACATATTTTAAACATGTCTTATCTAGAAAACTTTCCAAAGGTACTTAAAATGTTAAGATAACAATAGTCTTAGATGGGCATGTATGATGACACAACCATCCTGATTCCTCACATTAGAATCTAGTCCAAAATGTACATTAATACATTTCATAAAGGCAATCCAGTGGAAAATCCCAACTAAACTCATCAACAATCACATTAGCTTACCTCTGAGTATCTGCTTTCCTGCTTCATTAGAGCAAAGCAAGTTTACATTAACTCTAGATCTGGTTCTTTATAATTCCATGTAATACATTTTATGAACTAAAAAGGAACTCTGGGGAGGAGGCTTCTGCTGTTGCCATAAAGTAAATTGATTCTGAGAGCCACATTTAGCTGCTGGCTAGTTATTTTAATTTGGAAATCTATTTTAGTTCATGAGGGAAAAAGAAGGTGGTGGGGGGTAAGCGCTGTGTTCTCTCAGACTGGATCATGAAGCCTCCATCTGATTCAGTCTGAGCTACTGAAAAAGGTTAGTTCCCTATCTGAGATGTGAAATTTATGGAAGGAGAAGCAATCAATTATTTCACATACAGTCTCCAAGAGCCTTCATCACCTCGGCTTAGAATTCCTTGTGTAACCGGAAACAGGTGTAAATAAGTCAACTAATTGATATGACCCTATCAGTCAGGTTCAGAAGTGAGTTGTCCTTTGCTCCTACAAGGACACAGAAACCTCTGCTTCCACGCAGAGAAATGTTGCAGCATTCAGTTCAGACTTTGGGCAATGGATAAAATAGGTTATAGTAAAATGGATCCAAAACACTTTATGAAGATTAGAGGATTTTTAGGTATGCTAAAACAAATCATGATGAGTGTAGGAAATAACATATAAAAATATAGAAATCATAAAGAAAAGTCATTAGGAAATCTAAGACCGTTGCAGGGGCTTAAAATTTCATTGTGACAAGAAACCATCACTGGCTGTTATCAAAAGTTAGAGAGATGAAATTAAATCAAACAAAAAGATGAAGCAACACCATAATAGGGGTTGTTGGAGATTACAGGGTTGCATTTCAAAACTGAGAAAGAAAATTCAGTGCAAGAGAAATTTGGTGAATAAAATTAAGAGAAGATTCATTGTTCTGTCCATCATTCATTTCTAGAGTTCTTAATTTAACTTGGATTTCTATAGGAAGAGCTAGCTTTTATCGTCACTTTCTGCTGCCATCCATTTGGAATTCCTCCAGCTCTTTCCTTTTGTTCAGTGATAGCCTGCCTTAACCAGATAAGATCCAAACAAAACCATTTGCCTAAGCTCACAAGGCAGCCAAAGTAATGCTTTAAACAACTCATTGGTACTAGTTTCCTAGATTTCTGAATGCCTGATATACTGCAAACACAATACACAATCCTTTTTCTAGCGATAGTCAAAGGTTCAGTAACAGAAAGGGAAGCTGCAGTTTACATCTGTTGTTGTCCCCTCTCAGGATACAGCATCAGGCACAAATAACATCTCCAACGCACTTCACCATCTTCCCTGCCCCAAAAGGAAATAGAATAGTTTGGGTTGGCAGGGACATTCAAAGGTCATCTAGTCCAACCCCCCTGCAATGAGAAGGAATATTTTCAAATAGATCAGATTGCTCAGATCCCCATCCAACCTGACCTTGAATGTTCCCAGGGATGGTGTATCTACCACCTCTCTGGGCAACCTGTTCCAGCGTTTCACCACCCTCTTCATAAAAAATTTCTTCCTTATATCTAGTCTAAATCTTCCCTCTTTTAGTTTAAAAGCATTACTCCTTGTCTTACTACAACACANTATTATATTATATTATATTAATTATAAATATTAGCTTAACACTAACTAAAACTCACTGATAATAGTTTCCCTACAAAAATTGTCACCAGGGAAAGGAAAAATAAAGAGGGGGGTTATTAAAAAGAAAACCTTTCTTACAGCTTTTAAGTTTTAATGCTGAAATTACTATCTCTTCTAAAGATTTAAGATTGTCAAAATGGCCATTGTTTGCCATTGTACTGTGACAAAGTGTAAATGGTAGGTAACTCTAAAGCCTACAGCTCTGAGCCAATGTGTATATCAATACTGCAAATAAGAGAAGTTTCTAATAATATAAATATGAGGTGAGTCCCTTTACAGGGACAAAAATACCAGGAATGCCTCCAAAGCCCTGACTTTACGCTGTGTTGATCTCTGGCTGTGACATGGGAATAGAGTTCAAGAAGTCTGAGCAAAGAAATAAAGTTCTCTCAGTAAGATGTAAGGAGAATTTAATTTAAAATTTTAAACACAACTTTCAGTGGGTAAATCAGAATAATATTCCACAGGTAAATACAGGAAGCTCCTATATTACAGTAGTGTGGGGTGTATGAGGTTGAAGATCCAGAAGACTACTTTGTCCACTACAGGGAAGTGCGGGTTGTCCACAGTGTAACAGGATAGTTGGAGGGGGGACAGTAAGCATGGAGATCTTACACTGGTTTATCAATATAACACTGATCACATCTTGGGAGCTTGAATAAATACATTGCAGTCTTAGACACATAACTATTTAACCATACTTTTAAAGTATGAACATATATATGCATAATCTATATTGTTATATAGCAGAACAAGGATTAATCTGCACATACTGGTGTAACACAACTTCTAAAAGCAAGTAAAATTTATATATTACTGTTATTAACAAATCAATATTTATTTTTGGTTGTCATTTCATATTGGTTGGGCTCCTCCTGACCAGATGCGACCAGTTACATTGCCTTGAGAGTTATTTACAAGCTTGCTCCTACTTTCTTCCTACCTTTCTTCCCTTAAGCCCAAAGGGGTCCGGTAAATTAGCAAAGGGCTAGGACAGATTAAGTACACCAGGGGACTACGCATATTACACCTTGCATGGTTTTTAGTCCCAGTCCTCTTCTGCCATCCTCCCAGCCATGGACCTCCTCAGCCAAGTGAGGCTTACCCCATACACCTACCTCCTGTTCGCTCTCTCAACCTTCTCTCTTGCAGTCACATCTCCCACAGCCCTCCCCCTCTCAGGGCCCTACTGCTTACCTGTCTCCAACAGGAACACTTAACACAATACCCTACTTTGCCGTTATCAAGCACAGCCAGAGAACTTGGAGATGTATACGCTTAGTAGATGCCCACGAGTTTATCATTGCTCAAATCTCCATAAATCACTTGTAAATAAGGGGACGTGGATGATCTACCAAGGTTCTAAGCCACTTGAAGTGACAACTTGGAAGGTAAGTGTTGATCACCAGTGAAAAACTGGCAAAAAAGGGATAATAATATACCTAAAATACCTACAAGGTCTGTAAATTCTCCAAATTTTTTCACTTATAATCTTGTTTCAGTTACTAAGAAACCCTTGTAAGGAAGAAAAACGTGATAGTCCAAATCCACTAGATGGTAATGAATCTTGAGCACCTCTAGTATGATACAGCTTGGAGTTACTCACATCATCAGCCTTCAGTCACCCTGCATATGAAAGATGAGTGACAATTTCTGGCCACTGAAGAGGCGAGCACTTCCAGAGGGCAATCCTCATTCTGCATCACTGTCTGGAAGAAGCCTCCCTCCTCACCACTTGTAGGGACACTAGCCACCTGAGGGAGGTACAAGGTATGAGTATCTCACATGACACAAGACATTTTCCATGTGCCCAGCCCCCTTGGCTGCCTCCTGGATACCTCATCTAAATGCAAAGTTTACAAATTAACTCCTTTCCCACAAAAATGCATGCAGTTTATGGATTTATCACTAAGTAAGCATTTATATGCTTGCAAACTAGATTAATTTTCTTTTCAATTAAATTAGCCACAGTGCCTGATCTTTCCCTCATTCTTCCTTCAAATCTCTTCCCACAATTTTCTAATTCCAGCAGCTGTTTTTTTGGTGACTGATGTTCCACCTCACTCCCCGCAATTATCAGTTTTCCCAATCTATTTTTTTTCTATGTTCCTGTTGCAGTAACCAGGTTTTCTCTTTTCTTTGGGTTGTATAGTGTGATATAACAAGGAAAACCTGCTGGGAAATACACTGAGCTAGGGTGTTCTGGTAAAAATAAACTTTTAAAAAATCTTATGTCGACAGAGTATCTGTATTAGAGAACCACTATGAAGGCTTTTTGAGGTCAACGATGCTTAAATAAGAGTATTTCTTAATAGAAAGTTAGAATTTAGAATTTTGGTCCATGCAAATTTGCTTTTACGTACACACACACACAGATACATACATATAGATGGTCCCCTCTACTGCAGACTGCTGGAAAAGGAAAAGATTTCATGTTTGAATACACATAGGCATGCATAAACACAGTTATACAGTATGTTTATCTTCTCACACAGCAAGGTCAGCAACAACAAAATCGAAGTCAAGCTACTAATAACCATGATTACTTTAGTCAGATATCTCCATACCTGACATTTAGTAACTAAATTCCTTCAGAGGACTGTATAAACATCTGTAACTTAAATTACTTCAAGAGAAAGCTGCCAAATTATGGCTAGCAAAACATAGTTTTTAAACATATTTATCTTAATCTTTATTATTTCGCAGCCAAATGCTCAAATGCATTTTATCAGTAAAATGATGTTTCTCATACCTTATTTAATTAGAAAACGAAAGTAATCTGGGAGATGTATAATTCATTCTTTCTAGCAATAAATCATTATTTTTGCAAGTTTACAGGTAATGTATACAATACAACAATGAAGCGATTTTATAGCGAAATAAATTTTACTCTGTCAACAAGAATGAAAAGCAAATCTACCCACAATTGGCTACATGAATGTATATATTATACTTGAAATCAAGAACAGACTTTGATTTTACCACATATACAAAGGCTTAAGAACCTGTTTACGAATGTTAACGAATTGTGGCTTCAAGGTCTCAAAACAAAAGCAACTAACAGGTAAGGTTGTCAATCAAACCCCAACAACATTGAAAAAAAAAAATCAATGAGAACACGGTAGCTATCTCATCTGTTAATCAGCAAGTCAAAATCTGACTGAGTACCTCACTGTAATGTAGAAAGTGAGCAGAACTGAAAAAAATGCTAAAATGAACCCTGTATTTGTTGGGATATTATTAGATACTTTTGTTAGTAGTTGCTACAGATACAATTTGTAATGGTGAAAAAACCCTCTTGTGATTGCCTGGCAAGTATTCTTATGGAGAAGCAAAGGAAGTAGTGTTTATTTATTTATTTCTCTTGTGTTGGAGTGACCACCCTAAAAGTGGTAGTGGGGTTGAGAAATTTAGGTACAAAGCAATAATGACTTTTTTCAATTGAGAGAAACAATTTTTAACGGCAGATTTAACCCATTTGGTAGTAGAGTCACTTGGCGTTGTCACAACAAGGGAGGATCAATCCACTTGGGGATACTAAAACTTATTCTCTCTACAATCCTTTCCATTATCATCTCACTGTTACTCAAATTCTTCAGCAGCAGTATCAGAGGAAGGTGGACTGAGGAACAATAGAAACTCCATTTCTGTCAGCAAGGAGCTTAAATCATCTCCTTAACTATAGCTTATGTTCAGACTTCCTAAATAGCCAAAAACATGCTCAAAGGAATTAAATCCAAATCAACTCTGTTTTAAATCCACGTGTGTTATCATACCCTGCCCCCTACAAATAAGTGATTTTGCTAAAAAATTAGAAATAGAAAATTTAACTCAAAAATCAAATATTTATCTCTTATTAAAGTCTACATTTAATCAACCTGCCCCCTCTCTCATCTTTGGAGGCTTAGCTCATACTGACATATTTGAAAATGCTGTCCTTAGTTTTAACAGTGATTTTGGTGACCAGTGATTTTGAAAAAAAGAGCAGTGACGTCAAAACTCAGTATGTGGGCTGAAGTACATTTTACATAAAATTCACCCACTATTCAGTAAATGCTACAATAAATATATAGTAAATTAGAATTGTTATAATTACTTAACTGCTGGATGAATAAAGCAATTTGACAACCTGTTTATATTGAAAATAACTTCTCACTCTGGTACTGATGAAAAAAATACCTACTAACATCTCTCTCCTCTTTAAACTACTCTTCAAAATTTGTACTTAGTAGAGCAAAGTAATCTCCTAAAATTTTGCAAAAAATCTTCTTCCAAGTACCTGAATCTAATTAACTTAAAACAACTATTTTTGGACATCTTTATCATATAATGTCTATGCATAGTCACCAGGTGTCATATAAATGCAACTACTCTTTGCCCACTCAGTCTAGACCAATATCAGAAGCTGAAATCTGAAAGGGTACTTTCCCTATGTCTAATAAAGACCTCGTGACTTGCTCCACAGAAAATTTAACTATAGAAAGGGATGCTACTGAGTTTCTGAGAAAAATAATGAGTTTGCCTTTAGCTAAGCTGTTGTTACTGTCCTTGTATGAGCTGTGTGAGTTCTTCAGACATAATGTCTCTGAAAGAGTTTGGATATATATAAAAAGCATGTGATCTCTAACACCACAACAAATCTCAGCGACGTTTTTACTAAGAAGTATTCTATTTGCCCCCTTCATTTATAATTAAGCCACTTCCTCCATAACTGACACCCAAACTTTATGGCTTAAGTAATCTTCAAAGGCAAATAACTGCTCACTCAAGCTTTAGAAGTTAGATTTCTTTCTCAGTTTCTTTGCTTTGATGAGATGATACTTTATACAGATCTTAGCATAAAACCAGGGTTAGCAAAAGCAATTACCAATACCTTTTCACCAAAAAATAACGCCTGTATGTGTATTCTTATTTGTATGTAGCTTTTTTCTTTCCATCAACAGTCACATACAAATAACACCTCTACACAGATCTGAGGAATCTAAGGAAGAAGAAAAAGCAGTGTTTAATGCTTGAGGTCACCTGTCCATTACCTGAAAATCATAGGCTTTGTTTGAAGAGTCGTATGTACAATCAAAGCATTTTTTTTCATGAAAAAGAACTTTTCTTTTTTTACATAATATAACGTTCATTTATGCAACCCTTTCCCCAAACTGTGTCCTCACAATTTTCTCAAAACCTAAACAGCTTCAGTCTGGTGTAGTCAGTAAACACTAAAGCACTTGGCATATCATAAATGTCTAGTTAGTTGCTTTGCACTTAACTATGCTTAGTCCGTTTACACAAGGGGGTGTAGTTAAATAGTTTGGGATCAACAGATACTTCACTAGCTTAATGTTACTTAGTTCACTTCAAGATAATCAACAAATAAAAGACCTTGGAAAATGAACAAGAAATTCATGCTTTGTCCCTAGTCCTATAAAGTCAAGCCTGTAAGAAGAAAGTGGAAAAGACAGTAAGCTCCTTCAGACTTTTTTTCAGTATCAACAATTTGTCTGAACTTCAGAACCCTTTTTTGACCTATTTGATTCTGTTTATCTTCATCACATAGTTGACGTTGATATGATACCCATCTTCAGGCTGTATTAACTGGTCTTTAGATTTTCAAAGAAAATACACTTAGATTTTTTCTATGTTACCCTTAAAACATAGAAATGTGTTCCTCTCAGCCTTTCCAATGGGAGATTTTGTTAAGCAAGTTTTGAGAATGACTTAACCCGCATCACATGTCCTATGGCACATGAACTTACCACGGAACATAGATCTTGCAGCAGACTTAATCAAAGAGTCGGTGTTTGAACAGACAGGGTGCAGTTACCACAAATAGCGAGCAGGAGCCTGTTTCACATTTCTGCGGGTTCCCAGACAAATTCAGAACTGGGTTAGTACAGGTCTTGATGCTGTATTCACTTTCTTCCTTGCTTTCTCCTGGGTTTAAATAGGCACTTTCAGTCTGTTGCTCATCATTTTTATTTAAGTAAATTTAATTGATCTTTTAGTCACATTTACACTTCTTCCTGTCGTAACTCAAATGTTAACTAACATGTTAATCTTTCTATCTTGATTTCAGTACCGTTATCTTTCTGCATGCATGACGTCACAACTGTGCTCTGGGCTGCTAGCAAAACCAGGGATTCTCTGTAGTTTAGCTGCAATTCTTTCTGGAAATGCTGGATTATCAGACAACCTCAACAGTAAGCAACAAAAGCCAATGATAAGACATTCTTTGCCGAGTTCAATATGACCGATTTTCAAAGCATGTCCCCTCTGCTGATCAATGCCATAGCAAGATTTTATAAGGCCTCTGCTTTCTTCCTAAAATTCTTTTGGTGGTCCTTTGTTGCTCTGCTCTATGCCCTGCTCACCCACCTGCCTTTGGCAGCAAGACTTGTTAGGACTTGGGTATACTTGTGTGCAGTTTTCACAAAGATCACACAAATTTTCAAAGGTACACTGCTTTTCCCCCTGTCTGTTACTACTCTGAACTAGCAATCCTGACCCCTATCTGGCTGTGTTTTATATTGCATTTGGTGCACCTCTGATTTTTTTTTTTTCCTTTCTTTTTTTCTATAAGTATAAGCTGACAACAAAAAAGGACCATTTGTAGGTATAATTCTGTCAGGAACTCCCTTTTATTATTCCATTCAGCTACACTCAAGCATATAATAATTCCTCCTCCATAAAGTGCCTGTACATACTTTGGTCCTGTATTCACCCGTTACTAATAGCTATACAATCTTATTTTGTTTATAACAGAATATGGGCTTTGTTTTTTATGCTTCTGTATTATGCAAATAAATACATATAGTCCCTCTAGCTTGTAGACTGAATGCAAATTATTTCCCTGTCCTTGAATTCAATAAATGTTTTAAACAGCTTTTATGAATACATATCACATAGATATTAGTGGCAAAGAAAAAATATTTAAAATCTAATGTCTTGAGAATGGAGATATGCTTCCTTTTCTTAAAATGTCTCCTGTCTCAAAGATACTTATTTTAAGTGCCTGATGAAATAGGTTATCTGAGCTTGGAAGGAATGAATCTGTCTCTTCCTCTATATTTTATTTATAAATGTATTTTCTTTTTTCTTGTTGACTTTTTTTTAACTAACATTGTGCCTTCATTTCAAATGAATCAAGAGCATGAGAACATTTGCATTTTTAATTACACATTTTCTTGCACAATAGCTCATATAATAAAGCCTCCAAGGACAATCACAGCAACTGGCCTAGCTGCTTAATTCTTAATGACCATTGTCAAATTAAGCATGCAGCATCTCAAAATGGTGGCAATCTTTGAACCAGTTTAGCTGTATCTTTGCTCATTCCAATAAAGGTACTGGGACGTTGAGAGTAGCGATCATACCCTTTTTTCTCATCGTTCTTCAAAAGCTAACTCTGCAGCCCCTATGCTGCATCCCCCTTATGTTTCACCCTGGTGTTAATACTGAGTTATAGCTAAGTCATTGCCACTGATAATTCATCTAGATAATTTCAATTTGCTGCTAATCAAATAACCATTAGTGTGAAGTGACACACAATTTCATGATGGATGCAGTGATTTAAACTTGAGAAGCAGGGAATTGTGAGAACGTAAGTAGCCATAAGTATTTGCTTACGCAGCTTCAAGGTCGCAAGTGGACAGATTCAGTAATTGGTTGACAGTAACAAAGGGCGGAAACTTAGCCAAAATAATTCAAATAAGCAGGTTTAGAAAGTACTGTGAGTCTTTTCTGTTAGCGCTGTCAGACAGCAGCAAGGGCAGGTTGCCCTGCAAGGAAAGGAGAGCTGGGAGCTGAGCGTCACACGGCAGGCAGGGTCAGCAGCCTCCCTGACAAGGAGCCAGGAAATGAAGTCAGTAAATCAGGGTCGGGATCAGCCCTGGTGATGGTAACCAGGATCAGCCAAGAGCCCAGCAAGCACCCAGCAAGTCCATAGTGATGAGGCAGGCCCAAGGTCAAACCAGAAAGCCAAGTCAGCAGGTTGGGATGCAGATCAGGCTCAGGGAGATACAAGATGGGGTACAGATGCAGCATCATCACGGCCTCAGCTTAACTCAGACAGGGGCCAAGCACGGAAGCCTCAGATCTTAGTCACTGCCCCAAGGAAAGGGGGAGGGAGCTGCAGATGGGTCTTCTTCTAGCTTGTCTTTCACAGCAGCTCTTTTCAGTGAGATGGCCTCCAAAACTCAGGTAAACTCCTACAAGGAAGAAGGAGAACATACTCCCGAGATGCGCTTCAAGAGTCACAGAACTGCATGAAATACAAGGTAATAAGACTTTGTTTGTTCAGGACTTCTTTTAGAACGAGCAAGAGTACTCATTTCCAGCTCTCTTTTCAGGTTTCATAGGCAACAAGTACCTTGATTAAAAAATAAAGACCAAACAGACTTTTCTACAAATAGAGCCTTACTGTAGCAATTGACAATTTTTGCGCAATGCACTCTGCTAGATCAGCATCTCCATATTTATCTGTTTTGAATAAGGCAGCAGCATTTGTCTGCTGCTGTAAAGCTGTTAGATTTAAGTTCCTGTACACAGAAAATAAACAGTGACAATACATCAATAAAAATTCTTCTCAAAATAAACTAATCTTGGTAACTGAGACTAGGCAGTTACTTATCATCTCACCAGAAGGTTTAAACTTATTATTTAAAGAAAAATCTGTACTTGAGGAAATAACAGGTCTCATACTGAATGTATTTTTTAAAAAATGGTTAAATTTTCAAAACAGATACTTAAATAAGAGGCTTCTAAACAAAAGCAGTGGAATAGCTAAAAGGAAGTTCTGCCTCAAAATTATTCATGGCCAAAGTATTCAGAATTTCATTAAAAACCTATTTCTTTATATAAAGTCTTGTTACAAGTTTTCAAGGACACTTGACCATTATGGAAATTTTGCAAAGGGAATTGGTGTTTTTGTGGAAGGAGACAACACTTCAAGTCGCGTCTCAAAATTAAACACAAAGAAACCCACACCCTTACCTAATTTTACCTGGAATGAAAGCCAAGTCAGGGATGCACTGAAACGTTATTTTTAATTCTCCTGGGCAGTGAAGAACTCTTCACCAAAATACAGAGACTAAAAGTACACGATGTTTCTAGTCTAATTCCCTGCCATGGAAACACAGGAAACATCAGGAATGTGCCCAATGTTTAAATGTGAAAATGAGCTGAATTTAATCTTTCACTAGGTTTTAGGCAACAGGACAGTTTAGACTTAATAGTATGAGCAAGTTGTGGTAATTTAAAACATACAGATTGTACTCATTGTGACTTTTTTTTTATGCAGTAACTACATGTTTGAAGTGATTTGTCCTTCCAACATGGTTTTATAAAAACTTATTTCAATTTTTCCATGCACTGCTGGAAAAAAAAAAAGAAATCTATAGCAGAGAATGAATGATAAGAGCAACTTCTTCCCACCTTGCACAAGGATCCATAAGAGGGATACCTATGAAAATTTAAAGCTTTAATAACATTATTTTTGGTGACACTGTAAATGAAAAGACAGAAACCATATTTCAACTAGGAGCAGCAATAAGTTAAAAAAAAAAAACAAACAACACAGGATTTGCTGTTCTCCCACTGCAGCATACTGCAATTTTATTACTCTGGAAGAAAGTGGATTTTTCCTTCTGTATAGAAAGGTTCCATTATGTGTCCTCTTTGATCTATGTACATTTATATCACAACCTTTGTCTTTTAATCTAAAACATCTTCACTGAGAGCACAAACCATTTGGAAGTTCTTTATTCTTAGTGATATCTTAGTCCTGCTTTAGTAGTAGTGCTCAACCATTTGTGGCAGATATACTGCAGAATCTTTATTAAGCTCATCTGTTCAAATGCCTGTTTTCTCTCCCCCGTTATGAGAAGTCACTGTTTTAATAAAGTCACTGTTGGGATGAAGATGAACAGAAGCTAAATGAAAGTTTTTATAAATACATATTACTTTTGTTTCATGATACTGAATTTTTCTGTCAACATTTATAAAGAATAATTATTTTAAATCCAAACAAGCTGTGTACAAATGAAATATGTAAAGTAGTAATCTTTAGCAACAGGCTATAAGGAAATATATTAGATTTTTTTTTTTTTGTTAACTTCTACACCAATTAACATACTTCATGTAGTCTTGGAAACAATACAGTTATAAAAACAGTTATCAAAATGAGGTAATATTACTGAACTAAGAATCACGTATGCTCCATCGATAGAGATGGAAATTTCTGACCTCCTAAATTAGATAAATAAGAAAATGCTCCCACTGTTCACGATCATAAAATGTGTTGCAGCTGTAGGACCAAACTCTGTTTTCTTATTCAGGATTTTCAAGTCAACAAGCAAAGAAAAATACAGTGGGGCCTATACGAATAAGGCACAGCAAGGATTAGAAGGAGTTTTGTGATTCAAGCTATGCACCCCACCTCTAGTCTATGCATCAGCAATGACTCAATTTTGGAAAATGATGTGCATACTTACTCTTATTAATATATATAAAGTTCACCTTAGAATTAAATTATTCATTAAAGTTCTAAATTCATAGGGTCAGCTAAATCCTAATAACCAAGAAAACTGTAGAATGCAAAATGTTCAAAGAAAGGAGAATAAAGTGCAAATATCAAACACAGAAAGGTACTCAACAAGACTAACAAAAAGATCAGTTGGTGAACAGCAAGCAGCATAAAGATAATTTTAGAAATGCAGCATTGTTTAGCAAACTCTAAAAATGTACAGCAGGAAAAATTACCCTAAAAATATCAAAACTCTGAATGCATAATGCTCACTTCTCAGAAAACTGAAAAATAGGGGTGTGGGAGAAAAGTATTAGCTGAGAAACCTTCTGCAGTCTTCACCTGTGAAGCCTGGAGAATAATGCAAAGAAGTGCTCTTGAGCAAACATCAAAACCTGATGCTACAAAAGACTAAGAGAAGCACAGAGTGTTAATAAGAGAATATTAACAACAAACACAGAAATCATTTAAATAAAATCTTGCCAGCAACAGCAAAAAAAGCACAAAACTGTAACATATATCTGCACATTTAACAAGTGCTTTGGATGTAAAATTTCCTTTTTAATTGATGATTTTGACAGCACATAATGGCACTTACAGTGTAGTACTGTGGCAAACACCACCAGTGGTTCGTGGTAGAGCAAAATGAAGACAGTTTGTGAGCTGATCAAAATTACCTAGTAGATTGGAAGAAAAGTCATTTGTGAAGGCAAAGACAAAACAAGGTACTGCCCAATACGAGCAGAATCTCTCTGTAGTCTTCTGTCCCTTCAAGGAATATAGAACAGCAACAGAAGAGGGGATGGAGAGAAGCTGTTAAGAGAAGCACATTGGCAACACGGGGTTTGCGAGCACAGCTCCTTTGTGAAATTCAAGACGACAGGCTGCCCTGCCAAGATGGAGGACTGTCCCAAGAACTGCAATAGGCCTGTTTTCCCACAGGTGAAAGAAATGTTTTGGTGTCTGAGAGAAAAAAATAATTCAAGAAATATCTTTAAGGAAATCTAAAATTGCTGAAAACCAGAAATGTGCATAAGCAGTGTAAGACACGCAAAATGTTCAGTACTCCAAATTTAGGACCGCTTTAATGCTAGCTTTAACCAAAGCTATCCACTCATGTGTTTCAGTTTTGCATTATCTGGTCAAATAAACAGATGGTTTGCTTATAAAACTGGTAGAAATAATATCACTAGTAGGATTTAGCATTACAGTCTCTCTTATAGTAAGAGAGACAGACCGTAAAAATTAGAATATAGCCTACTCCTAGGAACAGCTTCTCAGACTTTCCACACTATAAGATTTAATCTCAGTCCATTTCTAATATTGAAATTGTTGTTATTTCACACTTCAGTTAAAAAATCCAGATTTTTCTCCCTTGCTAACCTTCTTTAAGCCAGTTTTTATAGAAACGCCTGGAGGCAAACATATTCTTGGCATTCTTAGCTTTTAAGGTGGGCTTCAGCTCCAAGCAAATGCTGTGTGATCTGATCTCCCCTTAGATCAGACCCTACTCTGAAGTTCAGTAAGAGCATTGATAATTAAACCTTAGCATTTTCATCACATGCCACAAAATCAATTGATTTGTCATCTCTGCAGGTCTAGCGAAACCAAACCCCCTTTCAGCGTTTGAGTGATGTCAGCGTGGGATTAGTTAAACAGCAAGTTGATGCTGAAAAGGCATGCCCTGAGAGCCAGTTGTAGCAGCGAGCTCATCACGAGGCAGAGGCACACGTACTGGGGCTGTGGAAGAGCCAAGGTCAGGACAAAAAAAAAAAAAGAGAGAAATCCATGCAATAAGAGATTAGTTCCTGGGGCTATTCCTTTCTTTGCAGATTGCAAAAATTCTTTATAGGTGTAGCTCTGGGGATTTATATAGAGAAGACTTTTCATTTTCTTTCTCTTTTTTTGCTTCTGCCAGAATCTTTGTGAGCTCCACACTCAAATAAAAACCTTAGCAATACAGAATGGATTAATACAGGATTACAAGAAGAAGATTATATTGCTGGATCCTCTCATCTCTTTTTCAAAAATGTATATCCCGATATTACATTGCATGATTCCTTTATGTAGAGCCACATGTTAATATAGCTGTCAAAAGAAAGTAATTTTTTAAAAGTAGCTGAGATTTGTGAAGAATTCAAAGAAGATTTACTTAGCATATAAAGAATGATAACAGGACTATCCATTAAAACTCTAGAATAATTTAGGATTTAAATGTGTCCTTATATCATGCACATTTTGTATTTGGCTTTGTATTTGGCTTTTTAGATCCAGTATTACCTGACATTATATTTCTTCCCTTTCCTCCTTCAAATACTTCATGTCCTTTGACATTCTTGTGTAATAGAAATTCCAGCACAAAATATCATGGACTCTCCTTGCTCCTTTCATCCTAAGAACAATATTTCTCTGAGCTTTTCCAACCACCACCATTTGGTGATCTGAAAGGTCTGATCCTGCTCCTACTGAAGTCAGTTGAAAAACTTCAAATAACAGCCAAACAGGCTCCCCAACTCTCTGTATACCCTTTAATCCACAATACTTTAAAAAGAAAAAAATCCACTGTTCTTATAAAAATAAAGTAATAGTAACTTCCTTAGAGTTAAGTCTCCCAGAAAATACTAGAAGATGCAAAATAATTTCAACGTTTCTGCATGTTTTAACTCATTTGAACATAACAAACTTTGAATTCTGATTCTCACCTGAGACATGCAATAAACTACATAGCAGAAATGGCAAGTGTTGCAGTTTGATTACTGGAGGTCAACAGTAAAAAAAATGTGGAGAGATACAGGGGCTCATGTAGGTGCTCCATGCCATACATGTCTCTGCATCGTGCAATCTGGTTCATCACTTTTCTTCTTTTTTTTTTTTAATATTTATTAGGATAAAAGGCATTTCTTTTTGTGACAAAGAAATTCAGGGAAAACAGGAAAAAATTCTATGTTTTTCTCTGAAATCAGCTCTTGCAAAGTTCCTTTTGGCTCTTGCCCTAATTTTGCAAGTTTGCACTCAAACCTACTCAAACTTGAGCTCATCAGTCAGCAATGCTGTCAAGGTTCTTGAGTGAGAGGGAAGAAATTCCCTTCTTATACAAACTCCTCCATGTACAAAAATAGTGAAAAAAAGTCTTCAAAGACATCACAACATTAGGGAAGAATATTAGGGATTACAAGAACCCCTTTCAAATTGTATTTGACATATGTTCCTCGAAGTCCAGTTTGTTGCACCACTGCAGAGCAGGATAGGAGGAACTATGACCCACCCATCTCAACTTTTCAGAGAGCAAAATTAGAGTTAGCAGAAATAAGCAAGCCCTTCTAGGTTACCCTCGATTTTTCTGAAATGAAATATATTTTCAAAGCCTCTTCAAAGGAATAATAGGCAAACAGTATCCTAACAAATAAGCAGCATTAACTTGTCAATAATTCAATTAATCAGCTTCTATAAATAGTTAAAGATACTGATAGTTTATGCAGATACTGAAATGTGCAAGGTCAGCAGAAGAGTGATATGAGTCACCTACCTTTAGAAAGATTTGAACCCTAGCTGTTACACTTCACATAAGCTCCTTGTACTCTATACTACTTTAAGCATAAATAAGATGATATACAAGAGCCACACGCTTGATTCAAAGTGTAAGACAGCGGGCCCACTGCATGCAGATATCTTAATTCATTGCCAGATTCCCCCTCTTCCCCTAGCAGTGAGAAAGTTGCTTGCCCTGCAGCTGTATCCTCAGGTGGTTAAATGATCAGTTGTTTATTTGTATTCACTGACCTAAACGATTTTTTCAATAAATGTGGGTATCTGCCTTCTCTGGGATCTTAAATCTAGACAGTTGGCTGGAAGAGTTGTTAAACATTTCTTCCTACTGGGTTAACTCTTTCTACCAGCAGACTTTGATTTTTTTTGAGGTTCCTAAGCAGGTAGAACCTGTCTTTTATAATCTGCATGAGCACAGGCATTTACTGACCTCCCTGTCACCTGTGTTTGCGTAGAGATTAGACCTGAGCTTGTTTTATTTCAGGCACTGCAAATTCAAGCAGAAGCAGCTGCTTCACTTCACCTACCTAATCTTGACTCCCAATTTTCTCTTCATAAAACAGTCCTTTGGGACAGAGTCCACTCCAGCAACTTGGGATAACTCCATCCCTCAAAAAATTTTTTGCAGTTAATACGGAACCATATGTGAAATGAAGAATACTTACATAAAATTTTTTCATATAGCTTTCTTTTCAGCGTGGATTATTCTTACTGGACAGACAAAAAAGGCCTCATGGGTGATAGATGTGAGGAAAGAGTTTGTCAGGTTTTAAAGTTAAAATTTCCAGGTTTTTCATCAAGACTGTTGAATGAATCTGACCTGTGGCTCAAAGACACGAGTAACATAAAGTTCAGGTTCTAGCTGTAGCGGTTTTATTTATCCTGCAAACATCAGGCTTGGAAATAGGTCAAACCATTTTATTTTGTTCTGTTGCACCACTGTTCCTCAGTTCTGAGGCAGGGGACATTCTTCTAGGAATGAGAATAATCCTACCTTTTACCTTTCAATCTATGCTGTCCATACAGAGCTTTAATAATGGATAACAGTCACTGATCATTAGAATGATGGACAGCTGAGTCTGCTAGGAGCTGAACTACGAGCAACAACTAATTTTGTAGGCACTGGATAGAGAAACTTAACACTTGCACTCTAAATTTTATCTCTTACATTATGCTCCAAAAGAACAGTGAAATAAAATAATTTAAAAAAGTAGTGAAAATACATGTTCTATTAATGATTATACCAGAAAGAGCCTTATGTGAACCATACTCAATACAGGTTGGCAGTAGAAAGAAGCCTACACCTGAGCCTATCTCATGGTCCATGCCTGGATATTTAAACCAGGGAAATGAAAATGTTTATCTCCTTTTACTAAACTCCTGACCAAAGTCACCTAGCCAAGTGTTTCGGGCTTAAAAAAAAAAATTGAAAAAATAATCTGTATGACTCCAGAGATTTGAGAGATCTTACTGCATCAACAATGCTCTGGTTCTGGGAGCAGTGGACTCAAACTGTGTATGTAGCTTAATGTAATTATTTTCAGGATAATGATCAGTCCCTTCAATAACCATCTCTTGTCCTCTGCTTATCGTTATACAATCATCATTGTATAGCATTTGAAGTATATGTGTTTGTGCAAGAACAAAATTAAAGTTCGTCTAATATACTTAACATATACTCCAGTATTTGCCATAAGAATTTATGGCAGACATTTTTACTTTGAAAATGTACTTTTTAATTCCTAAGGATCATTCTGTCCTACATTGCACAATATCTTACTCCATATGTATTTGTACCGAAACCACCGGGACTCCTCATAAGCAAGAAACTGAGCAGGGTTGGCCAAATTTGGTCCTTGGATGACCCAAACACACTTTTGAAATATTGGTTTTCCTGAAATCAGCAAGACAAGAGCCTCTACTCTCAGCTAGATCAGTCTTACAGCTTAGTGAAGGCTGTCTGGATTTTTCCAGCCTATATCTATTTTCTTCCCTTTTTCAACATCTTCTCACTCCACTTTCATTCCTTTCTTCTGTTTATGAGCGTTTTAACGACAACAGTGTATTTTAAACAAAATGTTAAAAACCTAACTGTCCTTAAGATGTCATTTTATCCTTTTTTTTTCTTTCATAAGGCTAATTTCTCCTTCCACCTCTCCCAGAAACTCTATTCCCTGTTCTTTATCTCTTGCTTGCAGTTTTTTCCTCTTCTGTTAATAACTTTTCTCCATTCTTTTTCCCCCCCTCACAATAGATCCTCCAAGTATTCAGACACTAATTCTTTCCTTCCTTTTTCCAGTGCTACATGGCACAATGCCACTGCAATTGCTGTGTGCACATTCTGGCCATTCCCAGAGAAATTTGCCAATCCCAACAGACCAAATAGAGTATAGCACCAGTGATGATAAGAATACAGATTTACCAAGACTTCTCCAAAATAAAGGGAGCAATGCTTGTGCTCTGCACCTGCAGGATTGAAAACAGAATCAAAAAGTGTATGCAGAAAAAGGAAACACTTATTACATATGGTAAATCTAACCATTTCAGAGCAAGATGATTATCTCGTAGTTTGGCTGATTGCCCATTTTACAGAAATCTCTTCAGGTAATCTGTCTACAGTCATGGTAATATTCTCAAACAGAAGACTCAGTCTTGGGGCTCAGCTGGTCTCACCTCTCTGTGGGAACCAGCTGCTTAATCTGATCAAGCAGCTATGACTGTGATGCATCCTTATTCCCATACCTAAACCAATCTGGGCTAGACCAGTGGTTCTGTTCCGTGATTTGGGGAGGCAGACAATTTGTCACAGAATTGCCTCTTCTTCCTAAAACTTCCCACTGCTCTGGAGTTTGCTTCTGTATGTTTGAACTATTTAACTGTAAATATAAGAAGCACTTTGATGTTTACGGTTATGCACAGAAGAGTGGGACTCATTCTTCCAGCTCAAGCTCCAGGCAGTGCTGAGAAATTTCTAAGAATACATGACGGATTATTTCCGTATCTCCACTCTGCTTAGGAGCTGAATCCTTCCAAGACAAGTGTTGACTTTAAAAAGCAGGCAAGCAAAACAAAAGTTAGAAATCATTCTAAGATTCAGTAACAGATCATGGAAGACTTACAAGTTGTAGTACACTATGCTCCTTGCTTGAGCAAGAGCTCCTTGTAGACCATTACAACCCTCTATTTGCATATATTGTATGGCAGATGTTGGAAGCCCAGCATGTCCGATGCATGCAACTATAGATCTACCTTCTCTATCACTACTTAAATACCAAAGCCCTTATTAAGGCACCGGTTCTGTGCAAAAGAAATTAAGAGATGTTTCTAACAGTGATATGTTTAGAGGCTCAACGGCAGTGGAGCTGTGCAGGTCCACGTGCTGGTTAGAAGCTTGTGGTGTGAGTCAAAGCTCCAGTGCTCATTGTAGCACGTCCCTGCATGCTTCAAGTTGCTGCTAGATACAAACTATTCTGTGCAAAGCTCACATCCTCACTGAAATAAATTTCCACAATCCAAAAGAAGGATTTTATCCTCTCTTTAGTTCTAATTTGGCTGGCTGGGACTCAAAAAATAATTAGCTCTATTTTTCATTCGCAGTGGCGGTTATGAGACCTTTTGTGCCACTGAAGCAGTTAAATAACAGGTTTAGGAGGGAATAGCAATAAAAAGCATCATTCAAAATGTGCCTTTAGTCAAGATCTTCCCAAAACAGTCATGAGGAGTTTGGATTTTTAAATCATATGTCCTATTCAACAGAAGAGTAAGCTAATGATCTTATCCTAAAGCCGACTTGCTGTTTCTCTTCTCTCATTTTGGCAGTGCAGATAACTGGGAATGTGGTAAGGGCACATTTGCAGCAGAAATATTTTTTTTATTCTCTGTTTTTAGATATTGCTGCTTCACCTGGACATTTTTATATTTATTGGAATTTAGACCTAGCATCAAAAATTGAATGGCTATATAAGTCCTCAGCATGCACAATTTCACCCTTGTTTTCCAAGATATTCATATGGCCTACTCTGGATGAAAACATAGTTTGAAAAAAAATATTCTTCCACTCTTTAGAACGATTTCTTTTTTTTTTCCTATCCAATATAAAAAATGGAAGAATTTTGAAGGTAACTATTTTAAGGTTTTCATAAGAAAAAACTATGCAAAACAAACTTTCTGGAAACACCTTTTCATTGCCATAAAAATGCAGTAGCACCTGTGAAAATTCAGTGTACTGGTTTATTATTGTAATGTATTTGTTAAGAAAAGACAGAAAAACCATTCAAGGATAGAGTTACTTGTTACAAACAACAAGTTTAATCACATTCATAATCTTGAGATCATATTTTAATATTTTCCTCATTTAGTCTGTGTCACCTCAGGACCCCATCTCAGCAACTTACTTGCCACTGACAATGTACCCGTGTTTTAACAATTGCTGATAGAAAGGAAAAGGAAACTGGGAAAGCAGAGAAATGTTACCTCTGCACTGCAAACAAATTACATGCCTTAAGGCATTACTGTCCATGGCATGAGTTATTGCTTAAAGTGAATGTAAATAAAAAGAGAACAATTTAACAAAGTTTATTGTGTGATTCAAAACTATGGTAGAAGGAAAAAAAAAACAACAAATCCATGACTGTCTGAGTACATACTTGCTGTTTCAAAGACAGATTGTCAGCTGTATATTTTTGATTTGGGCTGTGAAAAAGATCCAGTCTCTCAATAGGGTACTGAGAAGTAATTGTTCCTCGTTTCACTAGACCCATCTCTTTTCATTTCTATCCACACTGAGCAGGACCGCATGCTATGGATTGTAACTTACTGTGAATGGGGAACAACTCCTTTTGTAGTCCTCTGGTTTGTTTCATGTATTAGTGAAAAATAATGATGGAGCTATTTCCTTCTTCTATTTTCCCTGCCATTTTATGAAATATGTCCCATGACACCACAAATGAAGGAACTGTAAGCGATCCTTCCTGCACAAGCACTACGACTGTCCTGGGGTGCGAAGGAGGTAGGATGGAGGAAAGAAAGTCAAGTCTTCTTTACCCCTGGTTTCTCCTTTGTCTTATCTCTTGTTGCTAGTTATGGGCATACTTCAGCTCAAAGAGAATTGAAGTTAAAATCCATTTCTTGGCATCCTTAAGACAACATTCCTTTCCAAAGTCCCATAGTTTTATTTAACATTTTTCTTGACAGAACACAAATATTGTCTGTGGCAATTCTGACTCCCAGTCTCAGTTCTTTTTGTACTAGTACTGGCTATAGTGACACCAGAAATCTAATGAAAACATAGACAAGATGAACCCACATATAGCCTTAAATTGTCAGATAACTGAACAGTGAAATTGCCAGAATCTTTAGAGCAACTCAGTCTAGTAGAGCAAAAGGAAACTTCCGAGAATCAGACAGGCTTGGACACAGGAGGTCAAAAATCACATCCTCTGAAGCTTATAAAAGTCGACATTTAATAGCTCAGTGAGTGTAAATCACACTAAATATGGAAGAAAATAAAAACAAACTGGACTTTTTGGACTCCTGCAAGTCTCCTGTAAGACAACATATCTACACAGCAAAAGAATTCAAAGTATTTTCCCTAAATTTTTCTTCATGAAGAGCAAATACTATAAATCAGTATAAACATACCTAACTTTCAAGTAGGTGACAGAAAATGATGAGAAAATATTGTGAGAGCTATAGCGTTTATTGACTCAAGAGAGTAACAGAAGTGCAGCGTGAACTCAGTCTTTTGTGGGTAAAAGGGGTGCCTCACCATGTCAGACCCACATGTAGTTTTCATCATTGTTTAGTGGCACAACACTTCAGCAGCCCTAATTTTAGCCAGACAAGCTACCACAACCAATGGACCTATTCTAAAATCACTTATTCGAAATACTTGCTCTGAATTAGACTGATTTATTTTACTGAATTTCAGGCAAGACAATTTCAAAGCAAGAGACTGATTCATTTTAGAAAAAGAAACATATAAATACCATTTCAAAATAAAATTTCCATTTGGAATAGTTATTTTTATATACGAGTTAAGTCACTTACCTAGATCCTTAGACACAAACATTTCTAGAAACTTGTCTTTCTTCATTCAGCATGCCGCTTGCAGTGAGCATGATCCACTCTGCAAAAAACAGTTAAAATAATGTTATCCTACACAGTAGTCTTAAGTTCAGGGTAGCCTGAACACAAGGCTATACTCCCTGCTTAGAAGTTTGAAGCTGATAATTTATCTCAGATACCCCTTGGAAGCATTGTTACTGTGAAGCATAATTTATCTTCTACCCAGTGTCATCCTATTCCTGCATAAATAATAATATCCTCCCCAAAGACAGTGCTGATGTTCACTGCACTGTCTCCCCACATCCATGTGTCCAAAAGCAAATGGCGAGGAAAGTCATCCTTGATACAAAGTTTTCTCTCTCCTAGTATCTTTGAGCTATATTCTACATAGATTGTATAAAGCCAGGATGCACAGAAGAAAAATGTACTTCCTTTTGAAACACTGACAGAATCTAGGTCTTTAATGTTATGCAACAGGGTAACTTGAGACAGGGAGGACAGAACAAAAATGTTCTAATTAAAATAAAAGGTTCTGCTGGCAGCGATAAATGAGCCAGTAGAACCAAACACAGCAGGTGACCGAATAACTCATGTAGGACTTCCTTTAGTCATTTAAGGAGTCTTTCTATCTAAACCAGTGAACTATCATGAACTTTTGAATGAATAGCTTGTAGTTTGCTAAATCTAGTAAGCAGTCTGTTTCTTAACATGCTTTTGACACTTAAGATGTTTTGACCTGCAATAACATGCAAAAAAGCCTGGTAATTTTTTGTTGCAACTTAACATATCCAAATTAATGCGTTTTTAATAAAGTAGGGAAAAGTAGAAGTTAATATTTCCTTAAACACTAAGTAAAATGTCAGGTACTAAGCTTTCATTAGAATATGAAATTAGATCACACTTTGATTTATTAAATGTAGCATTACTTATTAAATTGAGTCAAGTGTCAGGGTATATAAAAAAAAAAATCTTTTAAAATATATAAAACAGTGTTAAATCTTGCTCCTAGCTAGTATAGAGTCATTAATGCTTAATTTCAGTAATTACTTGAACACAGCCTGTTCTTCACTGTATGATCAGTTATTTTTGTTTATTTTGTAGTCTTCTCAAAGACATAGTAGCCTACAACTGCACGATATGTTCAATCCTTCAGTGGACACTTACACACAAGTAGCTATTTCCAGAACAATTTGAGTTGCGTGCAACCTCAAAGTACAAGTTCAAGCTTCCCAGCCCTATTGGATGCATGAATCGCAGTGGTTGAGCCTGTGAAGACTGTGTGAAGACCAAGTTAAACAGTGCAACCAGAAAACTCACTTGAAACTGCAAAACCACCACAGTTAAAATTTCTGGCTAAATGACAGGTAACATTTTGGTCTTACAGAAAAGCCTGTTGTTGTGCAAAATAAGTAACATACTGCACAAAGCAAATTCTGCTGAGTTTTTTGCACATGCAGAGATTTCCAGAGAGAGACTATTGATGTGATTCTGCATCACAAATACCTAGGAAGGTCAAGTCCTTATATTACAAGAAAGTTAATACCAGCTCCATTGATTCAAATTAACAAGTAGGAGAACAAGGCTGCTTTACTTTGGGTTACATTTTTTTCTTCCTAGTAGAAAATCCTTTCTATATAGCCCCCTATGAAAAGATACAATGCAGAGAGTGGGTATATTAGTGGCACACCATAAGGACGGATTTGACACTGTACCACTGACACAATGATAAAGTTACAGCTATAGCAACTTATTCAAAAATCAATTCCTTGTTACAGGCTTTTTACAATTGTGCTAGAAGTGTCTTGAAAAGATCTGCTATTCCCACTGCAGGTGTAAAATGTACTGGCAACTATTCACGTACCTTAGAAACAATAACTAATAAATCACTTATTGCAGTAGCAACAATGTTGTCTGCTATACTGAGACATTATAGTAGTACTTATCTAATAAGGCAGAGTAACTGTGATCACTGTAGGAAAATGTGTTTAATATTTATTTTAACATTTTTTCAAATCTTAAAATACCCTATATTATTTTGAAGCCAAGTAAGAAACTCAAGAAAGCTACATAGAAGATGTTATATAATAATAACAAGTTTTTTTAAACAAATGCTTATTATAAATACGTATAGTATTTTGTGAAACTCTTAGGCTTGGTACATTTGTATTTTCAGAGAAAACTTCAGTGATGATAACTTAATAAGAAAGACTTTTAACTGGTAAGGCAATGTTCAGCAAAAATAGAATCCTAAATGAAAATTTAAATCCTGAACCTTTTCTCATATTTCGTATTTACAAAACTGTTTTTGTATTTCCAAGGAAGATGTATTTACAGGAAAATGTGTGATTGGGTGAAGATCACTAGTTAATCAGAGATCATAAACCATAAATACATTATCTTGAAGTGGATAGTGTAAGCTGCAGGAACTACTACTTGATAAACTTCATGAAAGATATCACTGAAGAACCAAAGTTGCAGCTGAAGACTACGCTGCTTCTTAAGTGAAATTTTGGGAGTGGAGTGGGATAGAGATGCCAAATGCAGTCTGAACACCAAATGAATTCGAAAGAAACCATAACTTCATGGGATTGCAACTGGGGGTTGGGGAAGATTTTGAAAAACTACTAAAATTTCAAAGCTGCATAGCAGAAGAGAAATCCCCTGAAAAAGAACGTGACAATGGAGAAAGAAACACTAAGAGAAAGGATAGCCCTCCTGTTTTTATGAGCATAACTCTGTTAAGAAATTTCAGCCAGTACATTAGCTGTACCCTCAGATGAAAGCAAATAGAAGGCTAGAGTGAAACAACTCAAATGGCTGTTTGCTAATACAAGGAGTTAAGCATTTGTAAACAACTGCTTTCATAAATTGTTGTGAAAGATATGAAACCATCCATTAGAGAAATAACAGAAATGCAAAACAAGACCATTTGTAACTGGGATACAGCTGGCTGAAAGAATTTACTGTTAAGAAAGGATGGAATTAATATTAAAGATGGTAGGATAGTACTGTGTACTCACAAAAAAGACTGATTCCAGAAAGATAACTTTCCCCTTAGGTAAAAAAAAAAAATGGCAAGTCTTCATGGGGATATGTTAATACTTCTCCTGCATCAGGCTGGAGAATGGTTAAATTTTTTTGCAAGTTTATGTGAGATATATAAAGTAGTCTGTCTTTTATATTTCCTGCCAACTTCTTAACTTTTATCTTCTGATCTGTATCAATCCACAATGGTAAGTCTCAGGTTTGCTTGGATACGAATATGCAGTCAATTCTTAAATCAATTAGTCACTCATGCACTTCTGGTAAAGACTGAAGATGCTGTGAAAAAATGTAAATATTTGGTTGAGGAATCCTGTAAAGAAATGTACAATATTTAGTTGAGGAGCCCTGAGATAATTAATTTCATTTCAAACTGGCAACCAAGACAGAAACAGATCAAAACCTAAGGAACTGGGTTTTAGTATGGCAGACAGAAAAAATTAGGAATATGGTTAATAAAGTTGACAGAAGAATCCACATGTGAATGTGGAGGTGGAGGCACTGAGTTTAAATAAAAGTGCAGTATCTGAAGTTCTCACAAAGATAAGAGAAAATCAGAAGATTGACAGTCTGCTTGGATAAGTAGGCAGAAAAGACAGCATTTTAAGAGTAAGTGAAAATATCTATAAAGATATGGATAAAGGATCATTGAGTTACATAAATCAAAGTCAGAAATACAAATGGCCTTTTGAACTGCACTTTGTTAAGGTATTTAAAAAAAATTAGATATCTAAAGATAAGGTAATGGAAATTACTGCATCAAATGTAGAAGTGAGTTTACTTTGATAAAACTGAAGGGCAAGAAAATCCACAAACTGGGATGTTTATAGAATTCTGGTAGCAAATTTTCAATTAATCATTCAGTGCAGAGGTTGTAACCTGGGACTAATCAATAGAAAGCCTACTACTATTCTTACTGTCAGAAGTATGCACAGAGGAAAAAAAGGAAAACAAAATGCCTCAGCTACAAGCGCATTATTTTGACTGCTATTCAGGAACAACTCAGAAATGAAATGACAAAGAAAAGGTAATTGAACATGGAGGGAAGTGGACTAAAATCAACATGGTTTAGTCAAACATGAGAAAGTGCCTTTGTTGCCTTATTACACTTCTCAGACAAATGCAATGCATTCATGCCAATTCATCTAAATTTAATCAGAACCTCTGATATAAACGCCTCATAGGAAATTATTTAATGCAGAAAAGATCAGGTTTTAGACATGGGCTGTAAAATAAATAAAGAATTAACTAGCAGTAAGAAAAAACCCACATAAAGAGAAAATCAACAACAAAATACCCCCCAAACCCGAACAGCCAAACTAATGGTTTTGTTGAAAGGTAGGGTTTCAGGAAAGAGATACCAAAGATATTCTTTAATAACTGATCTTGGGACTGATTCCATTTATTATTTTCATTGGTGACTTTAGTACAAAGAATTATGGCAATAACAAATTTCAGAGGCAGTATTGCTACTGAAAAGTGTATTGTTGTCCTTCAGAAGGAATTAGATTACAGAAAAGAGATGAAATGTAAATGTGCAAGCTGTAATTTCAGACACTTAGAGAATAACAAGAAGAATGTTTGTCCTAAAATGAGAGAGGCTATATTGATTGATCCTACTATTGCGGGTGATCATTATGACTGGGCTGAAAAAAACCAAATGAGTTTCTAACGTGCAAGAACTGATAAGTCTTCAGAGATGGGGAACTAGGTGTACTTATCTACAAAGCACTGAAAATGCCTCATGGAGAATTATTTATAGATGTCTGATACATATTTAAAAATACAAGATTTATCTAAACAAGGTTGGCATGTAGAAGAGCTTCTAGGCTTATTAGAGGAAAAACATGATACGAAAACAAGCTAGCTTTTTCATGCTAGTAAAACAAAAGCTGAAATCATGTACAGTTACTCACTATGATATGAGTTTAATTTATGTTACTTAGGGATATTAATTTTTTTTGTATTCAGTAAGAGCCAGCTTCCACTGCTCACTGTAACTGTAATTATTCTGTAATTCAATGAGTTGTACTGAGAATCTTCTTGAGTGGTAATGGAGCATACTATGGCTACTGTGCTTAGATGGGGTATTAGCAGTTTTCTAAACATCAGAGGCTGAATGTTCTTGAAAAGCTCATCAACTCAGAGGCAAAGCATTTTGAGATTGAATTTTACAAGTTCATGAACAGCAAAGGAAGATTAAGGGAGAATATAAGGCTAAATAAGCAATCTTCTGACATGACATTTTGAGAAAATTAATTGTTGGCTTATTTAAGAGGCTGGCAGTGGATTGCTGTGCATTGTGGTTTTTGCATTTAGTAGGCTCTAAGCTTCTGTGGTCACCAAGTTTTACTGAGGAATTCTTCAAGCGACAAACAAATCTATACACGAGAAGTTGTGTATATAAGAAGTTGTGCAGAGAAAAGTTAGGAAGCACCCCAACCTTTACCTCCCCTTTCAGATCAGCGGCAGCATTTCAAGGTGAGAAGAAAAGTGCACATGTATGTGGCGGTTCAGCTTTCATGAGAGCTGACCCATGTCTGAATGGTAGAGTATATGAATAGGGTAGAGGGAGGAGTCTGTATCTGTATACAGCTCCCTGGGTACACACAGATATCTCAGCAGAGCTAATGATGTATGTATGTCTGGAAAACATGGAGGAAACTTGTAAATACTGTATCAATGCAATAATATCAATCATTTGATACAAGGCAGAAAATCCTTATCAGACTCAGGATACCTGACTGATACTTTTTTGATCTGCAAAAAGCAGCTTATAAAACAGAATCTTTATTTACCAATGCCTTCAGTATTTCCTCTCTCATGCATTTCCTTCTACCACTTACGTAAAATAAACTTACATATATCATGCAGTTCATGTCACTACCAAAGAAAGAAGAAGAAAATTCTGAATTCTTCTTCACTTACTGTCGCTACAGGGTTCAGAATCTGATTCACACTAGCACAATACTGTTGAGTCTATAATTTTAGGCTGACTTCTTATGGTTTTCCTAGAAAACCAGGCTCTGGAGTCATGAAGTAATCATCATGAAGAAAATATGTCTGTGTGAAGGATAAAAATTCATTAACTTTTAACTGTGATTCTGAGAATCTATGAGTTATTGCTTGTGTTGGTTGCTCAACTTATCATCAACAATACAAGCATGCAAATATATTGACCTGGTCTAGATAACAAGATGAAAAATTCTAACAAAATAATAAAAGCTGATTTAGTTTATCCGTAACAGTTCCAAACACACTCACTCAATAGTTCAGGTTGACAAAAAGCAAATGAAAAAAAAAAAAAGAAACATTATTTTTCAGGTCATCTTAAAAATAAAAGTGAAACACACGGTTAATCTTAATTCTGCCCCAGCTCTTTGTCTACAGTCACTACTGAATGGCAATCCAAAGATCTTTATATGGGAAAAGTGTAGTAGACACCAACATTTCAAAAACCACACAGACTGCAGAACACATACAAATCATGTCTTCAAAGCTCAAATTATAACCCACAAGTTATAGAAACTTATAATCATAAATTTCTCACATAATTACATATGGCCTATATGCCTACTAGTGGCTGAATGTACACTGGGCCTTAAATCCCACCAGCGTTATAGAAAGTGTTTTTATGTAGAAGGTAGGAATAATTTGCTACACTGAAGTATAGTTCTAATTCTTTTATGCTCCAACTTTACACTTAGCAAATGCAGAAGGTATAAAGTCTCAAAGTAATTTTAATGGCATAATTATTTGAAAATATTTGGTTCATCAAGACATCTACTGCTGCTCTAAAGAAATGTAACAGCAAATTTCATAATGTCAAAGTGTTTTGACAGTGAGTAACCTAGCAAGTTTTACACCTTCTCCGCTCTTTTTGTTCAACAGTAAAAACAGATATAAACCCTCCAAACATCCCATACCATCTTGTCAGCCCATTTTTCCAGCCAGTTCAGATCCCTCTGGATGGCAGCATGACCTTCTGGTGTACCAGCCACTCCTCCCAATTTTGTGTCATCAGCAAACTGGCAGAGGCTTCACCCTGCCCTATCATCTAGGTCATTAACAAAGATGTTAAACAGGACTAGACTCAGTATTGACCCCTGGGATACACTGGTCATTACTTGCCTCCAACTAGCCTTTGCACCACTGGTCACCAGCCTCTTGGCATGGCTGTTCATCTAGTTTTCAATGCACTTCACTGTCTGTTCATCCAGCCCATACTTGTCTGTGAGAATCTGATGGAAGACAATGTCAAAGGCCTTACTGAAGTTCAAGTAGACAAGTAGAACATCCACTGCTCTCCCTCTCACATAATCACAGAAGTTTATCAAGTTGGTCAAGCCCGAATTCCCCTTGGTGAATTCATGCTGACTGCTCCTGATGATTTTCTTGTCATCCATGTGCTAGGACTAGCTACTTCATCACCTTCCCAGGGATTGAGGTGAGGTTAACTGGCCTGAGTTCCCTTGGGCCTGATTTTTGCCTTTTTGAAGATGGGGGTGACATGTTTTCCTTCAGTCTTCATGCACTTCTCCTAATCACCACGATCAATCAAAGATGAGTGACAGTGGCCTCACAATGACGCCTGCCAGATCACTCAGCACTTTTGGGTGCATCTCATCATCCCCTTATACATCTGCACCAGTTTCCTGGAAGTTTTGCCCAATTTCCTATCTGTTGGGATGGACCTGTCTTGAGCATAGAGTCGATCCTTGAATATTAACCTGCTTTCTTGGGCCCCTCTTTCCTCTAGGGCTTTATCCCACAGATCTTTTCCAAGCAGATCTTTGATGAAGCCAAAGACTTCTCTCATGCAGTTCAGGGTTGTAAGCTTGCTTTTCACCTTTCTGCCTCATTTAACCTTCACATTCCCAATGAGCACCTCCTTTTTGGTGAGGAGATCCAGCAAAGCACCTGTCTTTGTTGGTTCCCTCTACCACTTTGAACAGGAAGTTGTCATCAACGTACTCCAGGAACCCCTTGGATTCTTTACGTGCTGCTGCGTTACCCCTCCAGAAGATATCAAGATGCTTAAAGTCCCCCATGAAGACAAAGGCCTGCGAATGTGAGACTGCTGCTATCTGCCTGTACAGGCCTCATCTAATTGTCCTTCCTGGTCAGGTGGCCTGTAGCAGACACCCACTATCATTTCAGCTTTGCCAGTCCCTTTAATCCTAACACATAAAGCTCTCAGTTAGCTCCTCATCCATGCTCAGGCAGAGCTCGAAACACTCCTGTCACATAAAAGGCAACTCCTTTTACCCTTCTTCCTGCCCTGTCCTTCCTAAAGATCCTGTGTCCCTCTATTGCAACACTGCAGTCATGAGTGCCATCCCACCATGTCTCTGTGATCCCAACAACATTGTTGCTTTGCTACTGGTGTTACCAGGATTCCCTCCGGATCATGTCTGTTACTGTCAGGCACTGAACACAGTCTACAGGATGAGCTACCCAACTGAGGAAAAAAGTCAGAGGGAAAAAAAACCAGATCAGCAGAACTTTAATGTGTCTAGTAACTGCTCCTTTGAAAGAGGATAACTACAAGTGGCATCCCAAAGAGGGAGAACATGCACTTGAATGAAGGCAATCTGACTGCATGAATTCTTCCCCTTCACAACATACAACTTCATTGCGACAGGCTTTGTACAAAAGCACTGTCCTTAAACCAGCCAACCTTTAGAAAGTAGCTAGCATGGAACTCACAAATCATCACCTTTCATGTGGCATTATGCTTTAAAACCATGTGTGTCACAAAACCATCATTTCACTATACAGTACCTCAGAGAAGTTCAGTTCAGCCTCTCCCTGCAACTCATAATAGTTTATGATTTATGCTTTACAGTCTGTGCATTTTTAACCATGGTCAGAGGTGACAAAATGATGATAATGAACATTTCCAGATGCTTCTCTGACTGGAAATCCTTCTTTTTGAACGGACTTTTATAACAGCTCTCTTCTGCAACCATTTAAAATTCAGAGCTGGATCAAAGTGCAGGTCTCATTTTCCTCCTTTGGGACCTTAGCAGAATACTATATCTAATTCCCATTTGAGTCAAGGTCTATGGAATGGAGGAAAGCTCAGAAGGCGCTTGTAACCTCTTATTTTCCTTTTGACTTTCTCTTCCTTGTGATTTTTAGATTCGTGACTTAATTCAGATTATGAAAAAAAGAAAACAACAATGACTGAAGATTGACCAAATTACTAGTGTCTTACATTATTCTAAAGATACACAAGAGAATATACGATGTCAATAAATATCAAGCAGATTGCCCAATTTAAAGTGATTATTTATGATTTACATTCTCAATTACCATCAGAAATAACCCACAAGGTACCATTATTTGAAGTGACTGATGTCCATGTTCCTGACTTAACTATTCCAAGTAATTTAAAGGTTACTGTAACTGGAATGAGATTACCAGCCTATCCACTTTTTCTTTCCTGAGTATGGTGTTGAATATACAGCCACTGGTATTTTAGAGAATTCTATTGAAATGCCTTCTAAAAAAAATTGATGCTGAAAGGCAATGTTAGCTCTTGACTCCTCAACATTTGTACAATTCTGTTTATTTATTTACTTGCTTGTTAATTTATTAAGTACTTAGGAGCTTATGGGAATTCACAAACCCATTCTGCAACTCTTGGTTCTTTCAAGCACTGAGCACTTTTTTTTACACCATTTATGACATTAACTCAGAAGTGAAAGAAACCATGTACCTTTGTGGTTTAATTAATTACAAATATAAAGACCTAAAATTTCAAAACTGTTTATTTTTTGTTAATTTTGAACAACAATCTTACAGTTAGGTATCAATTCCTGAAAAATCCTGAAGTCACCTTCCAACCACTTTTGTCAGGAAACTACAAACATCAGCTTTTCTATACCCCATTATGTATTTAATGTGCTTTTTTGGTTTTGGGGTGATTTTTTCCCCAATTAATTCTAATTTTGTCTTTGTTTTTTTCTGAACTCATGCTTTAAGAATCACATACTTAATTTGTCAACTAGGTAGACAGGAAAAAATGTTCTAAAACACAGTTTTCCTCATATTGTAGCTATAAAAGAGCAGTATGTGCCCTGCTATAGCTAACTGTCCATCTTTCTGGAAGTGAATCAAAAATTAGCCTGGTGTTTCCTTATGCGACAGCAGCAGTTAGGGCTGTCTTTCACCAGGCAATAGCACTGAATCCTGAAATCTATTCACTTAAGTTGGTTTTCTGTACACACGCATGTAAAGATGCTCCCCTCCACAAGGTCAGACTCTCCATATAATTGCAGAGGCCAAACTCCTCTAGCACTATATAATAGAGAAGCATTCTCCCAAATATGACCCTGTTTGATGGTTCAGTGCAGCGTTTTCGTAACATGAGCCTTAATGTAGCATGTAAAGGTATAATGGACCATTACTATATTCAGGGAAATCTCCAAATCAGTATAGCCTGAAATGGAAAGAAAGGCTGTTCAAGTGCCTATGACCACTTGACTCTCTGCAGCCACAAAAATATTAGTGAACCTTCAGCATACAGTTTCTCAATTCCTCCCCGTCAGGAGTATATCTGTTACCAGGGGAAAGCAAATGAATAAACATTATTCCAATCTTCATTTGCACCATGTCAGATATGACAGCGGGGAAAGACTTTGAAGTGTTGGGGTTTTTTTGTTTGTTTGTTTGGGTTTTTTTTTAAATTATAGTTCATGCATATATGCTGTTTTCAAAAAATTGTGCATGACCATGTTTCCTTCACCTCATCAAAAGTGAGTATGAATGATGATTAGAAAGTTGCTTTTAAATGACTTGTAAGAGAAAGCATCTTTGTTTTAATCAAGGGGCTTATGCACACAGTCAAAGATACCTGCAAGATAAAGATTTTCTTTTAAGGGCAGTAGACTTGCATAATCTTGGGAATCAAATCTAGTCACAATTTTTTCTCAGTTCACAAATCACAGTGATGGAAAATAAGATCAAATGTTTTAACAAAAATAGTAATGAGGAACAAAACAATACATAAACTCTTCACAGTCTAAACTCTACACAGAACAAAAGGGGAAGAAATGAAGTTATTTCCTAACAACTCTGTTAAGCAGGCAGGAGATTGGACTTCTCATTTCAAGAGATATACTTCAACATTTTTTTAAAACCAAGTGTCAGCATATCATTATATTGACAGTATGTATCTTGAAACACTGTAAAATAACACATGTATAAAATAGATCTTAAAATTAAAAATTAGTTTGAAATATGTTTGGGTTTCCAGTAGTAGACATGAAAATCTGAAAATAATTTGTGTTATACTTTTTCACCTGCTCTAATAAACATATATGCACATAATTTTTAAATTATTACTTGCAAAGTATGTCAAGGTAGCAGATATACAATTTAAAATATACTGTAGCAGTCTTCCTCTAAATGTGACATATTCTAGTGACGGTCAGATGGCATAACCTGATTCTTCGTGTGAAAAGTAAAAGAAAAGAAAGAAGCTAAAAGAATGGCTTTAGGTGCAAAAGAAAGGAATAGGTACAACAATATAATTAATGACAAGATTATTCATTTTGACATTCAAAATCCTGAGTCTTCTATGCCATATATGAACATAGCTTACAGTAATTCAGGTAATGTATATAATTAAAAAAAAAAACATGGGGGGGGAAATCAGGTCAAACCAAATTTTATTTTATTTTACTTTATTTTATTTTATTTTAATTTTTTTTGTTAACTAAGAAAATCTGGTACCATTTTTCTTGCTGGAAAATGGTTTCATACCAGGACAGTTGTAACAAAACTGCACACACTCAGAAAAAGGGATAATTCAAGACAGGTAACTTAGTTACATCTATCATTTCCTAGATATGATTCCCGCACTATGCAGTAACACAACTCCCTAAGTTCTTCGTAAGTTCTGTGAAGGACTAATGGGCCTCCAATAACTGGCTGTAAACTGAACAACACTAAACTTATTCTGGATTATTTGCAACTATTTACTTGAGCTACAGTATGCTACACTGACAGCTAGCTAAAATTAGCATAGCTTATTTGAAAAGGATGAAAGGTTGATTGAGACATTATTATATATTTTTAAGAAACGAAATGCACAACACTCATGCCATGTATAATGCTGTAGTCAGCACAAAACAAACTGAAAGATAAGGAAGTAGAGGATGCCCTATTCTGCATTCCCCTGATCTGAATGAGCAACTGGATGCTCAAATAATATCCAAGAGTAGTTTTGGGAGCATATAAACTAGCTAGATAACTAAGTTAATAAAATATTTCAACCATACTGGCAAATAGAAGCCGTTAAATGTATCTAATAATAGCTAAATTACCTTGTGGGATAGTTGAGAGCAAAATTTTTATCACTCCCAGATTTTGAATAATGTCAATGAAGACACAGAAGATGCTTTTAGCAGCAATGTAGTTTCTTTGTAAATCTGAAAGAGGGATGCCTGGAGTTGCATCCTGGTCAATTTCTGATTATTTCAAAATATCCTGAAGTTACTATCTGAAAATGTATGAAATGAAATTTATTTGCTCTGAGAAGATTTTAGGCATTTAGGTTGTGCATCTGCTCTGAAGTAAGGTATCAAGAATTACACACACAGAAACTAAGCAACCACCTCAGGGGACTGAGGTCCAATCTTCCTTCCTCTGGTTTTGTTCCACATTTCCTTCCTGCCCCCTACTTCGTCTGCAGGGAAGCTTAAAATGGATTTGGGACAGGGTACAAAGCTCATCTCACAACAACAACAACAAAAAAAATCCATGTATTTTATAATTTCTGCTAAATTATCTAGACACCTTGAAAATTTAGTGGAAAGAATGTAAGGAAAGTTATAAAAAGTAATAAATGCATTTGAGTACATATATGTTTAGAAGTAAGGAAGAGTTGAGCAGGAATGCCTGCAAGACAGAAGTGCTGTCTTAAGCATCTCTAGCCAGTATGAATGTATGATAGTCCTTCTGGTACCTCAAGTAATGCTCAAGAAACTTTTTTTATTTTGTTTTACACATGCATTGTCTAATCAGGTTTTTAAGTCTTTCACATCACCCAGAAAATCACCCATTGGGACCTTCCTGAAGGTGACATGAGGAAAGTGTCTGAGGTAAACTGAAACTCTCAAGAAAAACTGCATTGAATCTTCTGGAAAAATATATCTTGAAATAATCATTTTTTTGCTTATGATGAAGAATTAAGAATCAGGGCATTTTTCTAGTTCTGTTTACTTGGTAAGGTACTAGGCAGGTAAAAACAGAAAATATCTACTACATTATGAAATAATTACCCCCAATCAAATAATAATAACAGCTAAAAGTTAGGATTTGTCAAAGAGCAAAAAGGAAAGTAATATGAAAACAAGTGTATTCAGATTATAAACCAAAGAAAAAAGGCAAACATTGAACTTTATATGGACAGGACATTACTCCAGCAGATCTCAGAGAGAAGAGTTCAGGTACAGCTACACAGATTCAAGCTATTTCAGCACCTCTTACAAATCTCAGTATATGTTAGGTTCTTACATACCTATACAGATCTGGGCTGAGATTCCCAAAACAGTTATTGGTAACTGAGCAAAAATAAACATTACGTATGGTTTCAGGAAACCATGCTATCACAAGAATTTACATCATTGAAAGTTTTTAAGATGGGGCTCCTGGCTGAAACTCACGTATATATAAAATATTGTCATCAACTGCATTAGCTTAAACCAACAACTAAACACGTTGCTGCACTATGAACAAGACCTATGCAACCCCTAAACCCCATATGTAAGCCCCATATTTGAGATGTGAATTACATCAGCAAATATTCTACGTGAAGAATGGCAGATGTCAGCATGTTACAAAGCAGCTGCGCTTTCCTTTGACTAAGCACATTACAAGAGAGTGGCATTTTAGGAAAGAATATCTTCAATTCAAATACCAGAGGTCAGATTAATTCAAGCTGTAGATCACTTAACAGCTATCGTTCTTTTTCTCTGTTTGACGACTATAAGAGTTCTCAGGGCACATAGGCATTAGTTAAGGTGATGACTATGGCATCAGATACACCCATGATTTGTGACCTTGGAACCTGATTCAGCATCAAACTAGTTCAGTTTTTTATTACAACTTGCAAATGCTGTGGGTAAAATCAAAGAGCATTCCTCAAATTAAAGCCAAGAAATGATGGTCTCAGCAAGCAAAGAAAAATACTTGGCAGACGTTACTGTACACCTTTTTTTAAAAAAAATATTTTAACGTTTCTTACAGTCATTGGTGCTTTTAATGCATCTCAACCTGTAAAGAATTCAGCAGTAGTACAGAACGTTAAGCAACAGTTAATTACACTGAATTATGGCACACATCCTTGAGATGCTTTCCCCCAACATTTCTCAGCCTAGAATTTCCAGTAATGACATCATCACAGAATTTCTAACATGGTTAGGAATTTTAGCCACATGGTTAAAAACTCAAAGTCATAGATCTAGTTTTGGTACCTCTAATGGATTATCAGGAATCTGCAATGACTGGAAACCTTGGGATTCATGTTCCACTGATGCAAAATATATTATTAAAACTCTCTTGACCTTTTTTATGGCTAAATCTCAGTTTTCCTACCAACTACGTGTTTCTTCCTTTTCTCCTTAATTTTGTTTTCCAAGGTAACTGTTTACTTTTATAATGTCATTGTGTTGTTGAAGAACAACTCAGTGTGATCTTCAAAAACGCTAGAAGAAAAAGAGAAATTTAGCCTAAGTGGGAAACTCAAAGCGATGTTTCGCTACTGTGAGAGACTTCTGATGAATAACCATGACATTACAGATGTAGTTTAAAACGATATCTTATTGTTGTTATGTTCTATAACATTGAATTGTAATCTCTGCAGATGTACATGAGGCAGGAAAGTAGCATAAATCCCAGATTTATTTTTTTGACATTAAGAAAAATGAGGAGGAGATTAGTAAGAAAGATGTTGAGACCTCCCTGAGTTGACAAATACCATTTCTGCTGCATTCAATCACCCTGCCACTGATTCCAAGTTTCTGAAAGACCTGACATTCTATGATCAAGAAAATCATCATGAATATGGGATATGAGGGTTTAATCAGAAATCCAACAGCTTAATACGACGATCATGTAGTATTTATTCAACTTATAGAGGTCACTAGTTTGAGTGAGTCTACAACCACACATACCTATTTTGATACCTGTTACTGCAACACAGTTAAACTGATGTGATACCTATGAAAAAAAAAAAATCACTTTGTCTCTTTTCCATTTTCACTGAAAAATCAGTAAGATGCAAGTTAAACATGCCTTCATATACTTCTGAATAATACAGTACTGTTGATGTATAATTCACCTCATCTATAGATTTATATTTTCTTTCAAAAAGACACATGACAAATTAACTGTTTCATAGACAAAATATACTTGTCTACAAAACATACCTTTCTGTATAACCCACATTCACACCAGCACCTGAATGTATCTGATCAGCAGTCTTTCAAATGAGCTTTCTATATAAGACTTCTCAGAGAAGGAAAAATCACTCTAATTAATCTAATAGTAACTCTGAAACAGCGTAACTAGAAGTTATTCTTCCTTGGCTAAATTTTCCATGATGAACTCTGAGCCATAAGATATCATGTGCTATTAAAAACAAAATAATAATAATAATAAAAAACCCCACCCACTTTGTTTTGTTTTGTTGTTTTTTTTGTTTGTGTCCACCTTCTCTTAATGATGCTTCTTCCTCAATAAACACCGCTTGCCTTTGGGGAAACGACTGTTAGAATTAGAGCCCTCAGTAGTCTCAGGTTAACTAAAATACATTCCCCTCCAGATATTTCAACCTTAAGTGAAAAGAATTCATGGTCAGAAATGAGACCAGGTATTGGATGGAATTCTTCTGAGTCCTTTTATAGCCTGACAAATTTAAAATTATATAAATATTTATCAGGTAGCTAACAGCTGTCACATTTTAGAAGTACATCAGATAAAGTCATACTATCATTCTAACTCCACTGAGTCGAGTATTCAGTATTTTCAATGTTAAACTACCCTTTAAGTCATTTTTGCATTGCACAGTGGAACACAGATTAAACCCTGTGCTAAGACCAGTTCAAGCTGGTGAAGTCTACACGGTACAGTGAACTGGGAAAATGCTACCTCTGATTCCTACAGCAACAAAACTGCGTTGGCATGGCGCCAGTCTTGGGCTAGTTATAACTGCCACTCATGGTTAGTTAACTAAGGCATAGCATAATGCTGCTATTAACTTCCAATTACAGACACAGCTCATGTCAAGACATGGCAGGTTGGGTCTCTCTATTGTACTGCATGGTCAAGTGCAGATATGTTTCAATATAGTAGTAGAAACCCACAGTAAAACAACAAGATGCAAGAAACAGCTGCTCTGTAAATATATATATGAAGAGTATATACTATATATAAAATGTATCTTTCATAATCCCAAGAAATAATCATGTGAAATAAAACTAATTCTTTGTTAAACACAAAATTATCATATATTGTTTCCTTACATCCTGAATGAAAATTAATATGACTTATTCTAATCCTTTAACTTGAACACGCTGGAATTGAGAAAAAGGCATGTCAAAACCAAGACGATTTTCAGAAGCTAAAATATTTTAATGACTAGCCCTTCATTCAATTTTTAGAAACAACTACTTTCTTTTTATTGAAATAACTTTTGCTCCACCAAAAGATTTCAATTTAAAACATATTTTTTTAGTTTAACCAAATTTAGTGTTTTCATTTTCAATCTGTTCCCTTTAATTAAACTGCACACTGCAGAAGAAAATATAGACTATTTTCTGAATAGTAATTATAGTTCCCTTGAAGTCTCCTAGGTCATTAAAATATGATTAGCCAAAGGCTTTTCTTAGGTGGAATGAGTAATACACATCAAACATACAGATGCATTTCAAAAGTCTACAATGATTACCTTATTGGGGTTCAGTTAATGAGAAAATCCATCTCTGTTGGTTCAGTGACATGGCCAAATGGTTCAATTCCCAAAGACGACAAACACAGTTCACAACACCTGGATTGGCAAGTTAGCCACCTCATACTGAAGGGTCTACCAGCTACTAAGAAGCACACAGGTATTCCTGCTGAGTATATTACCTGAAGTCTCCTCTTCCTTAATTATTTTTATCAGATTACTTTAAATTAGCCCTGTGCTGTGGCTTATTAAAAAATGAATCTTGTTTCCATGGCAATAAATTTGTTTTACCAACTTGCAATAAATGAATACACTAAAACATTTGCAAAAATGGATTTCCATTTCAGTCTAGATGTAAGCAAGCATCAGATAAATCTATCCGTGAAGAAATGGCATATGCAACATTACATCACTTATTTAGTGTTGCCAAATTCTTCTTTTGGGGGTTAGCAATAGTTCCAATTAGAAAGGAAGGTTGTAATCATCATTATTGTTCTGTATGTGGTTTAAGGGACATATTTTTATAGTTATACTCAATTAACACCATCAGGAAAGGGGGACATATATTACCCAGTATCCAGGGAAATCTTCCATCCAGAAATCATCTTGCCTTCATGGAAATCAGACCACAGCAACACCTCCAAGAGTTCGAGTTATGTGATGGCGTATTCTGAACTATTTTGTAAAATTCTGGTGCTGTTTTTGTATCAAAAGGTAAGAGGAGAAAAACAGGAATGTTGCAGCCCCTCCTAATCCATCTCTTTTGGTCCAGCAAGTTGCAAGGAAAAAAGTTTTCCAGGTAGTGTATATTTCCCAAGAGCTCTAACGGTAATCACGGCAGCTGTAGGATGAGACTGTACATTCCTGACAGTCAAGGTTAAATTCAGGTACACGAACCACAACGGCAGCCTCTGCACTGTGCTGACCACAAAACATTGGGCAAGTAACTATCACAGCTGGGTCTTGCGTTTATTCTTTCTATAAACCATTTGTGGACTGATTAATTGGAAGCACTCTAGACTGTGCCTCAACAAAACCAGTATACTGTTCATGATTACAATATTAACGCGTGTACACACACACGCCTTGGTGCATCCTGAAGCTCTCCACACAGTGCAAGGAGAATGATCCTGGTCTGCTTTATGAAGCCCAGAGGATGGGGACCACCTAAGAAACTAAGTAAAATGTAACCAACTCCCCAAAATTTACTTCACAGACTGGCAGCTCAATGGATCATACTATGCATAATAATGGCATGAACAACTAAATATCCAGAAAGTTCTCAAAATGCACCCCTTTGAACTCCCTTCTTTTTCGATTAACACTACACGTGTGTTAAAAGTCTGCCCAAGAGTCTAGTTAGATCAACCAAGGATAATCCTCTAGGCTGCCACAGGTATGCCTGATGGGAATAGTGTGGGTAGATGGGAGAAGTGTAGCTCTGTTTTAAAGGCAGTGTTCAAGTAGACTGTATAATCAGAGTAGATACAGGCAGCGAGCTCCACACAACTGACAAAAAAAAAAGAAAATAAAGGGTTGAAAATACCTACCTGCAGATACTTATCTCTCAAGTAAATATGGGATGACTATAGAGCTCCTGTCCAAGATCAAACACAAAAAGGAAGTATACACGAGATGAAAGCAGGGTAGGGTAACCCAAGAGAAACAGAGATGCTGTCTGAGCATGTAGGAATGGGGTTAGGAAAGTCAAAGCCCACGTGGAGCTGAATCGGACTAAAGACATGAAGGGCAACAGGAAGGTCATCTATGGGTACATTGGCAGGAAAAGGAAGATCAGAGAAAACACAGGCCCACTGTTGAATGAAGCAGGGGACCTGGTGATGTCGTGGTTTGGGCTGGGCTGGCCTCTAAAATGAACAACAGATGCTCTCTTTAACCCTCTCGCTTTCAGAGAAGGGACAGCACCTCCCTTCAGAGAAGAGGAGAGAAAATGAGAGAGAGAAAGAGACTTATAAGTTGAAAAGAAACTAAACTACTTTAATGAAATATTTAAAATAAAATAATAAAAAGAAAAGATAACAATATGAATTAAAAAAAAAGAAATATATAGACAATATATAAAAAAAACAGTATGGAGCTCCCAGGATGATGATCACGCCACCAGCAGGCAGTGGGAAAGTCCCAGACTGGACTCAGTGACGAATGAGAGCTGAACTCAACTCAGGAACTGGATTCAGGAACACACAGATCGGGATCAAAGGCAGACAAACAGACAGGGTCCCCCTCAGACGCCAGCCACTGAACAAAGAGAGCTGACCCCTTTGATCCCTCAGCTTTTATACTGAGCATGAGGCAGATGGGATGGAATACCCTGTTGGTCAGTTTTGAGTCACCTGTCCTGTCCTCTCCTCCCCACATCTGCGACCCTGCTACCGTCTTCCGGTTCCAACCCTCCAAGTTGGTGCATAAAGACATGGGCTGTCCTTGGTTGTTACAGCAATAAGTACAATCACGAGCCTCTCTGCATACCATTCCTTGGTATTAACTATAAACATCAGATCTTATCTGATAGAAGCCCACACTGAAAAAATGTGTCGTTACTTTCAGACAGTTAGAATAGGTTTAACTGAAAACTAAAATTACTGAAAATAAAATTGGTTCTGTTTTACCTCAAACCAGGACAGGTGACAAAGGACATGGAAAAGGCTGGGGTACGCAAGGCCTTCTTCACCCCAACCTTTACCGCTAAGATTGGCCTTCAGGAATCCCAGGCCCCTGGGACCTGTGGGAAAGTCAGGAGCAAGGAAGATTTACCCTTAGGGAAACCATGTCCAGGTAGCGTACATTTAAATAAACACGCACATAGCCATGGGACCTAATGGGATGCACCCACTAGTGCTGAGAGACTTGGCTGATGTCCTTGTGAGGTTACTCTCAGTTATGTTGTAAAGGTCATGACAACTGGGTGAGACAGCTGAGGACTGAGAGAAAACAAATATCACTGCTAACTCCAAGAAGAGCAAAAACAGAATTCAGGGAACCATGTGCCAGTCAGCCTCACCTCCATCCCTGTAAAGGTGATGGAGCAAGTAGCATGTCTGGAAATGGCTTCCAGTATCAAGTACAGAGAAGTGATTGTGAGAAGTCAGCATGAATTTATGCTTAAGCAACCCGGTAACCTTCTTCAATGACAGAACTGGATCAGCGGAATAGGGTAGAGCAGTGGATATTATTTATCTTGATTCTAGCAACGCTTTCAGCACAATCTCCCATAACATCCTCACAGACAAACTGAGGAAGTACAAACCAGATAAATGGACAGTGAGTGAGAAGGACTGAAAGCTGGCTGAACTGCTGGGCTCCAAGGGCTGTGATCAATGGCATACAGTCCTGCTGGAAGCCAGTCACTGGTGGTGTACACTAGGCATCAATATGGTGTCCACTACTGTTTAACCTCTTTGTAATGACCTGGATGATAGGGCAGAGGGCATCAGCAAGTTTGCAGACAATACAAAACTGGGAAGAGTAGTTGATGTACCAGATGGGTGTGTTACCATTTAGAGGGACCTCGACAGGTTGGAGAAATGGGCTGACAGCAACCTCACAGAGTTCAACAAAGAGACGTATAAAGTCCTGAGGAAAGAATAACCAGTATCTGGGGAGGAGTAACTCCACACTCCCTTACAGATTGGGGCTGACTGGCTGGAAAGCAACCTTCTAGAAAAGGATCTGGGAGTCCTGGTGGACACTAAATTGAACATGAGCCATCAATATGCCCTTGCAGCCAACAGTCAATAGCATCCTTTGGTGTATTAGCAGTGGGAGGTGATAATTCACCTCTGCTCAGCCCCAGGGGACACATCTGAAATGCTGTGTCCGGGTCTGGGCTCCCCAGTATGAGAGAGACATGGACTTACGGTAGTGTGTGCACCAAGGGCCAACACAGGTGATTAAAGCACTTGTGCACCTTTCATATGAGGAAAGGCTGAGACAGTTGGTACTATTCAGCCCAGAGAAGCTAAGTCTCGAGAGAATCTTTTCAATGTGTATAAATACCTGATGAAAGGAATAATGATGACAGAGCCAGACTCTTCTCAGTGGTGCCCAACAGAAGCAGTAGAAATGGGTACAAATTGAAATACAAGAAATTTCAGTTAAATATAAAAAAGAAGCCCAAAACCAATGAAAACTGGGGTTTTTTTTTGTTTTAGTTTGGTTTTGGTGTTTTTATTTATTTATTGATTGATTGATTGATTGATTTTTAAAACTGTGATATGGTCAAGCACAAAGCGGTAGGTGTGCAGTCTTTTTCCTTTAAGATATTCAAAACCTAACACGAAAGAATCTTAAGGGACTGTAGTAACTAGATGATCTCTACATCTTCCTTCCAATCTCAATGACTGCTTGACAGAATTCATCTAACCATTTCATAAACACAGAGAGACAACTGTCTCACTGCAAGCCATCAGATGCTTAATTCATTATCTTTCACCCCAAAATGGCACAATTCTGGCACAATGTTTGGATTTTATCATAAATAAGATATTACAATGGGCACACATTTGATATCTATTTTTAAGCAGTTCTATCATGACCATTTTCTGTGGAAAACTAGACAATTTATTCTGTTAGAGAAAATTTAAGTAAATTAGCATTTTTATGGGTGCAGCTGAATAACAAACAGATGATTGTGTATAAAGCAGATATTAGCAGTCAAAAGAGTAAATCGTAATTCACCTTACACTCCTAACATAGCTATTTTGAACGGCTACTGAGCTAGATAAAGATCATACCTAGTTGCTAATCATTATGTCACTCTAGGTCAAATCCCCCCACATGAGCCCATGAACACACACACATGCAAACACTGCAATACAATTTAAGTTTCAAGTAATTACAGCCTGAAACAGTTTGAGTAACAGCAACTACATACAGGTAATTAAGTTTTCAACAGAGTATCATTATAAGTTATTAAATGCCTGCAAAGTGCAGGTGGTTAGTGCAGGTGTCCTGGACTACAGAAAGCAGAACGCAAACAAAGCAGCCAGATCAATGGATAGGCAGATGCAGACATAAAGCACATGCACTTATACATAAAAGAAATACATATATTCTCTATCTGTTCAGGTTGAAAACATGAGGACTGAGAAATGTACCTGTATACAAAATAACCCTCAGAACTAGTAGTTAAAATTCAGGAAAATATACCTTCTTTTAAGCTTCTTTTTATACCTCCTTATACCTTTAATCATACTATTAACTGCATAACTGCACAGAACATCTAATTAAGCCCAGTGATATAATTTACCCTTTTCAATGCTAAAGCAAAGGAATAGCACATTGCAGCACTAATAAAGAAGCACTAAAGTTCTGGCGTTATTATCATGCACAGAAGGGCTGATAGTAAAATTTATTTTTTTAAAAAAAATTTATAGTATATGAGGAAACTAGAAGAAAATAATATAAAGAAATACTTGGTCAAAATCATATAAGAAACATACAGAAACATATCTCCAATATGATACATTATGACATGTATCAGGAAATATAACTACAAAATACTGTAGAATATTGAAAAATTACACTTTTTTTTTTTTCAAAATTGCAAATAAAAAAGGTTCAGTTTTCTTCCTTGTAAACAGTAATTATGGGCCAGACTCTGACACTCTTGTCTCCATTCTTTCTTACGTTGAGTAGCATTTTATTCCAAAAACTGTCTCACTGAAATAAGTAGCTTCTTTGTGAAAAAAAAAAAAAAAAAAAATCTTATCAAACTAAGGATGTCAATTAGTAATCAAGAATATCTTGATTCTTTTCTAAAGAAGCTCAATGCCTTATTTTCGTCTTACTATGAAAATATCTATTCAAAAACTTCTGTCCATAAAAAGAAGAAACTCTGCTTCCCCAAGACCACTTAACAATATGGCACATCTCTCAGGATCTTACAAAACACACAAAAAAGGCTACAACACTATTTATTGATAAAATGTGATAAAACAGGCTTTTTTTTTTAAGCTATGTTTATATGCCTGTTTTATCTTTCTCAGTAGCTGCCTAAAATACCAAGCACAAGAATGGAGAAGGCATATACTTACAATTGAGTCTTGACATCCTAGCAGGACAAAAATAATTAGCAAGTGAACTTTGCTAGCTGGGCTCTGCAGGCATTTGTGTTGATGTTGCCCAGTGTCATTCAAGCCTTGGTTAACATAAAAATGAGTCATCTGTGCTGGCTTCTTTTTCTGGAAAGGACTGTAATTTGCCTTGACTTCAGTTCTGTGAAAAAATTTGATCCAACATCTATGTAAGTTTTTATAGAACCAGATAGCAGAAGGCAGACAATAAATGTTCCACTCTAAATTCCTGACATAAGGATGTTGTGTGTCAAATAAAGGGACGGACAGATATAGAACTGGTAGGAAGAAATTCTGTGCTTAGCGAAGTTGATATATTTTGCCGCTGATTTCCCTGGGGTCAGGATTTCATTCTCAGACAGGAAATGGCAGAATGGAACGGCAGAATGGAATGGCACAGTGATTTACAGACAGCACTAGGAGGAGTGGTAAATGAAGAAGAGGTGTGAAGAGAGAACTCAGGATTATCAGAGAAATCTAAATTACAAAAAACAGTGGCTAATGTGAACAAATGTGAAAAGAAAGGAGGGTAGCACTTATGATTTTAGATGTGTAATCAAAGCCCTATCTTAAAAGGGTTAAGACAGCAGGATGAAGCAAATACAGAAGGTACGTTACCAGTGTTGAAGCATAATACTGAACTTCAGTTTCTTTACTGTAAATGCTGTACTTGGGTTTAAGTCATTTAAGCAAGAACAAGAGAAATGCTATCTTTATCTTACTTACAACTTCATAAAATGGGTTCCTTTAAAGAAATGTCTGACACTAAGAGTAACCTCTAACAATGTCCATGGGAACTGCAGTTGGACGACAGTAAGTCCATGTAAAAATATATATGTGTGTGTGTGCACTTGCGGGTTTATAAAACACATACATACGACTTGGTTATTTATATAACCTGTTGTTTAAACACCTACAAAATATATATTTAAAATAAGAATAAAGGAAAACATTATAGAAACTCATAAAAAGAAATAAAAGGCTGTTATTTCAACACTGTGCTACTTAACACGGAAGGGTTCTTGCAACAGAAATAGAGGCAGATAAAGGGCCACCTGATAAGTAGGTCATCTCAAGTGAAAATCAGTGATGTCCATGTAAACAGAAGTACGTTTAAGTGGTAATATAGGCGCCCCCCAAACACTAACAGCAGTGCCAAGAAATTCTTGATAGAGTGAGGAAGCCAAAAACTACATGAAAAAGTGTAACATATGCTATTACCAAACACAGCTCAAAATCGCTGACAAAACTGAAGAGACTGAGCTATATACTAGAAACAGTGAGTTACTGGTAATGACAGCACTGCTCGCAGCCGACAGTCAATGTAAAATCTGACTGCCAGTGCACCTGCAAGTGTGAAGTATGACTTTCTCAGAGACTGCTAAATTGTCTTCCTTAAATAATCTTTACAAGTCTGCACAGCATGTCCTCCTCGCTTTACAGTCTTAGCTGCATCCTCACTTTCTGTTAGTGCTTCCTGTATGTGCTTCCATCTACTTAAACCTGACTTTTCATGGAAGCAGATGTAAAAAATTATATGAATATTTTCTAACAGCAACAAATCTAAACAGAAAGGGTTGTTTTTCAGCTTGCTCACATGGTAACAAACCCAACTACCCCATGAGCTGGTTGGAAGCCAACGATCCCAGAATCAGGGATTTGGCACAGGTGGCCATTTAGAAGATAGCAACATGAAAGCTTTAAAAGCAAGGAGTCAGTTACGGTCTGGCTCCCTCAGCCTTATTACCTAGACTGAAAGTGGGGAGCTGGAAGTCCCTGTGTTCTGGATGCCTGACTGAAGGGAAGTTGAAGGCACAGGCGATGCTTCAGAAATTCTCCAAAATAGCTAGTTCGTGGGCTGAAAAATTCTTTGTCAGTTGAGTCGTATTAAACTTGTCAATAAATGTTAAACTTTTTAACAGATTAAACTTGTCAACAAATCTGGTTAGTCTCACATTGCTCATACACAACGTGCAGTCTGATAGGAGCAAAAATTGTGTCTATTTCAGAGAGCAGATGTACGGCTTCCTTGTTTACAGCTGTGCTGTAGCATGCCAGATTAATCCAAACCTCCATTTCTGTATCTATAATTTTGCAAGAAAACTGCTGGGTAGACAGGTATTTACGTGCCTGATTTGTAGGTTCCTGCAATGCACATATAAGCCCTTCTGTCTACAGGGGTTTCAGCAAGATTTATGTAGGCAGCAACCACACAGATTTAGGAGTCTGCCTGCACACATTGCACAGTATAATCAATACCTAACACATATTTAGACACCATATTGGTCATACAGATAAGTGGGGAAAAAAGTCTATTATTTCAGAAAGTTTGATCCTGAATGTCAATATTTAAAGCAGCAATATTACAGAATATTCACGTAGCTGCAGAACTTTCATAATTACTAAAAAATGCATCTTCATGAATATTATTACTATCAAGCATTCATACAACCCATTAACTTTGCATGATCCTTGAAAGAGATTGTAAAAGGACGAAGTCCTTTCCTGGAAGATTTTAAAATCCAGATTAGGCAAAGATGAGTTAGAATACAGATAAAACAGACCAAAAAAAAGAGAGGGATTTATAAAAGAAGATTAATACAAACTGTGTATATTTTAGGGACAAAAACTCATTAATATATTTCACTTCACAGAGTGACTTCAGGTAAGACATGAGAGATGGCACAGGAGAGGAAAATCATGAATGTAACTAAGCAGGAAGAATTGGACTGGTAACCAAAAAAGGACTCTCCGAGAACATCATCTCAAAAAGGAGTAGCACAAATATCAGGAGTAAAAGTTATACTCTGAAGAAACAAATACAGGCAGAGCAACAGAAAAAGCAAGACAACCTGAAAAGTTCAAGCAAAAATTAAAAGCTCTTAAAGCACTCAGAATTTCCAATGCCTCTCCTCCTGCTACAAGAAGCTGTAGTTAGAAGACTGTCTTTTTTTTTTTCCCATAGACATCCTAAATTTACTCTGCCAAAAAGGAGCAAACAGCATCATGTTTATCATATGATATTACAGAGACACTTCCTTTGTTCAAAAAATACCTTCTCAGATGGTGCCTGTACCATGCAGATTGCTTTTTGCTGACTTCAGTTTCAGTGGAAATATCATTCCATGCTTGCCTTATGCTTACAATTTCCCCCAGGCATCTGGCTTGAGCCAGCTGTCTGGGAAAAGATACAGGACTGTAACAACCTTCACCTGGGCTGCACAGAGTTTTTCTTGTGTCAAGTCTGGGGAGGAAAAATGAAAGCAGCCATCCAGTATGATCACTAGAAGGGGATACTCTGAACAAGAACATTCGTTGTGCCTCCTTCACTCTGCAGAACAATGCAGGAGACATTAGATTTCCTTCTCTAGCCCGCTTCAGTTAAGCAGAGGTTACTCAAAAATCATGGGTCACAAAAAGATAAAGGAGGTCAGGATTTGAGTGAGCATCTAGCGTAGAGGGTAAAGACCTTGGGAAATTCTTCATCTTGGAAATCTCTTGATTTTTGGCTAATGTAACTGTTGGAGCTCTGTCTGGTTTACTACAGTACCGGATTATAAATTAACTACCAAGGCTGCTCACAATGAGAACATGGTCTAGGAGAAGAGTCATTGGTATAGTCTTAGAAGAGCAGAGATGACAACACAAATACACACAAGTTCAGGTTTGTTGAAATGAACCACATTTCTACTTTAATTCACAAATGTGCCCTTATAGATTGACTCCTAAAGAGGAGGGAGAATAGATGAATGACTCTCAGGTTAGAACCAATATTTTCCAAATAGTATGAAAGGCATTTCAGGTCCTTTTTCATCACAATTTATGATCATTTTTGCAAATTATCAATCAAAGTAAGAGACAAAAACCTTATACATGGGTGTAGAAAAGAATTCAAGTGAAATATACATTGCCATACACAAAGCAGCTATTCAGAGCATATTCCTGAGGATTATGCTGCAATTTGATGCACTTGTAGAGGAGGTATCAGGTGGAAAAAGAGGGTTGCAAAAGCCAGCTACAGAGATGGTTTTCTTTCCCTTTTTTTTTTTTTTTTTCTTTCTTTTTCTTTCTTTCTGGCCAGTGGGGCAAGGAAGATGGCAACAGCCCCAGGCAAAAAGTGGCAAGATGGGAGAAGCAGCAGAGCATTCCTACTTTCTCAAGCAAGGCTGAAGCTATATGCTTTGATATATGTTCTTTCTAATGTAATAATGATTTCCCCTACAACCCAAAAAGCCTATGGAGAACACTTTCACAATAACCACCTGAAAAACCTTCATATCATTCATTTTGATGTTATTTTTAAGCCACTTCGACTGTTTAGCAGGGCTGTTAGTATTAGAGACATCAGTGTGGTCCAAAGTTTTCTACAACTCTTCTTTAGGTAAGGTAAAGCACAATTTCAGATATCTTTTAGAACTTAGGACATTTCTTAGAGCTCACTGAACCATGCACCTACTTTCATTTTCAGCTGGCCTTCATTTATGTTTATATTGCTTCAGCCCCAGCCCAACACATTTTAATTTGAAGGCTAAATGTTATGCTCTGTACTAGATACCACCAGATAGATAACAAAGAGCTTAATTCATATAAATGCAGGTTTTCTTAAGGATCACAGTGAACCTGCTGAGTGACTGTGAAGGATAAGCCTTTCTCAAGTGGGAACAGGTAAGGCCAACCTCATTGCGCTGCGCAGCACATTAAGCTGAGGTGTCCAGCTGAAATCATACACCCCTATAAAGAGAAGGTGCCCAAGTTGATCAGTCTTGTCTCTCAGCTATCTCAATTTCTAAACCTGAGATTTGTTACATATTGTCAGCAAGGGGGTGTTCCCATAGCAGTGCTTTCATGGGTGCAGAAAGTTCGGAAGACTGGCAAAGAAAAGAGTGTTATGGACCTCAGGTGCAAAAGACACCGTTCCGAATCCAACTCTGGGCCCTAGTGATAGGGGGGAAAGAGAAAGACTGTTACAAGCAGCACATCTAATACACTAATCAAGAAAGGAAACAAGCAATATACATGTGTTTTTTCTGGTACATGGCAAAAGTACTTGATGATAAATTGATTCCTGTTCAGTCACAGTGGAAGAAATATAGCTGGTTGATTTAAGGTACCAAAAAAAGATTACAGTAAAGTTTATCTGTTCTCCTTTCAAAAGATGGGCTACCTTTGCAAAAAAGTTCATAAATATTTTTCATAGTAATGGACCTCAATTTTTCCTCGATTCCTAGAATATATTATTCCCCAAATTTGGACCTCAAGCAAATCAGCTGTGTATGTAGCCTCTTACATTACAGCGTTCTATGTTTACAAAGGCTTATACATAAAAATATCCACCAAAATATGAAGACTTCTAAACCTTTGCACTTTAAAATATTTTACTTGCCATTGAGTTTGCATAGAGTCCACATACCATATTCAAACACCAGAAATCAGTGATTTCTAGGTGGATTTCTCTGACTATGGACTTGTCCCCATCCCTTGCTAGAATCAGAGAAACTCTGTCATACAAGGCCTTCTGAAACATACTCATTGTTTCACTGGACTGAGCACAAACAGGCTGATAAATCAATGTATGGGACAACGGCATTTGCACTTAACTGCCCTGCAAAATACTAGAGAATTAGGGTGACTATTCCTTAGTCACCAGCTGGATTAGGAATTCTACTTTGAGGAACTGGTTTATTTATTGTATTCTAAGGTATATGTATTACATCTTGACATACAGCAAAAAGGTTCTTTTTTATTTTTTAAAATGAAAATAATTAATTTGTAAATAGTCTATTTCCAATTGAGATAAGATGTACATTACTGTAAACCAGTTGAATTTTTCTCCTACCAATGACTCATAAATCACAGTGCATTTTTTCTTCTCTCTGAATATATATTTATTAGCACCACATGTAGATGGAACATTGTGCCAAGAAGTCTATAGATGCAGAGAAGCATACTAAGAGGTACAATAACTTCTTACAAGCGAATATGCTTTCAGTATATTTTTAGCATGTTACATATCCTTAATTACAGAGAAGAAATTTTATACAGGTAATCCAGACCTCTGAGATGCAAAAACCTCCAAACTAGTTGGGGTGGTGTGGTGTGATAGAATATTAAGAACTCAAGAAAATAGTTTAGACACTACATTATTTCAATTAGTTACATTAAACAGTATAAAGAATATTTTTGGAACGAAGATTTGCAATGTTCTTCTAAGTTGTTTGTAATTATAAAAATAAACAAATGGCAGATGTGCATAAAACAGGAGACAATTTGATTAACATTTAATGGACAACCCTCAAAGTTGAAGGCATGTAACACAAAGTCCTATCTTATTAACCCCAGGAATTATAGCTCCTAACACCAAAAAGAACTTTGAGATTAATCTTGACTGACCTTCGGCAAAGGAGCAAAGAATCTCATCTCCAGATTTTTGCATTTACTATCTAGTCTCTAGCCAACTTCTCCAAGACCTTTCATAAACTGTGATTTTTTTTTTTTTTTACATCTGTATGGTTTTATTTATTCAGATAATATATTTTGCTCATCATACATACACAGGTGATCTAAATTCAAAGTTCTAAATTTAGCCTGCACAGCATGTCATTAGGGGGAGGAAAAAAAAAAATTAATCTTTTCAAGTAGTAATGTATTACCAGCAAGCCAACAATCTGTAGCAGTCATTAACATAAGAATCTATTAGTAAATTTATTTCAAAGTACGTATAATGTATAAAAAAGTCAAATGAAAAATAATCCTGAATATTTAAGTTATGCTATAGTACACATCCTTGGTGGATCTTCACCTGGAATGCATATTCCAGAGTACCTAACTGTCCTTCCTGCTATAAAAGTGTGTGCCTCACAGTTCTTGATATTTGTATCTTAAAAACCCTAGGCACACAGAGAAAAAGCCATTTCTTACATCCAGCAATGCCTTGTGACTCTTTTAAGGTTTCTACAACCCATAGGGTTTAAACATATTTCCCCATGTCTTGCTGAACACCAGAAAGCCCTGAGCTGTCACCAGCAGCCACTGGAAGACATTCCTGCTGCCTCCGGCCCCTGAGCCTCCAGCTGGCCCATGGCAGAAGCCTTGGTGCTGGAGTGCATGTTAAATTCCTTCAGACAACAACTACAGAAATTGGACACCTCTTTAAATGGGGAATACTTTGCTTTTACCCAGTTACTTAAATCATTGCTAACTTAAAAATGGCTAATGTAAAATGCAACAAGCATTGAGCTATAGAATCCGCGTCAAATAAAAGTTACAAGTGTTTATAAAGGATACAGGTGAAGAAACAAAAGTTGAAATATACCTAAACAACTTACACCAGACTTAACTCAAAAAGCCTTTTCTGTTCCTCATTCAGCTACCTTACTGTCTCCCCTGATTCTCACCCTTTCTTCTGAAAAAGCAGTAAACTGTTTCAAGCTTTGTGTCAGATGTACCTACTATGAAGCCTGCCAGAAAGCACACTCACAGGAAAAATTGTCTCCTGGAGTACTCCTGTTAGAGGACACCTCCAGTAATACTCGTCTCATCCAACTGCCTCATGATGAAGAATGTCAGTTCTCATGGCAAATATTGCCTTTGAGATTTTTTTCCTTTGAGATGGTCCTTGCAGACTTCATCTTCCATTCCAAAGTTTTTTCAGCCTCATGTTTATTCAAGGAGAGCCTGGCCAATCCAGTAGTTAAAAGAAAGATTGCTTCTCCTCCCTAGGAAAGGCTTTTGGCTGAGGACTGAAGTGCAAGAAAATTCCACCACACCTCCTCTCACCTTGAAGAAGCCTGGAGCAGAGGATGCTGAGAAGCGAAGGGGCCTACTTATTACAATTAGACAAGCAAAGGGAAAGCAAATGGAAATGATCAATAAGCAAGCCTAAAGCACAGTTGCTTTGCTTGTGTAATGTTTGAGAGGCATTTCTATTAGAAGGAGAGTAGGAAAATTTTATGTTTACAGTAATAAACAGTTCTAATGTCTGTCTAAATATATCTGGGATAAATAAATAAATAAATAAATGAACAGCAATCTTTGCTAATAGTTTCCAGTGTTGCCATATAAAAGCTACAGAAAGATGACGACATCTTGGAAAAAGGAAAGCTCTGGCTTTAACATAAGAATTTACTGTCAAGTAGGAGATATAATAGTAGCCAATACAGTGCTTTGACCAGAACAGTGTTGGTATCACCACACCAACGTTTCAGCTATTACCAAACAGTGCTTGCATAGCAGCTAGGTCTTCTGCTTCTCACTGTGCCCCGCTCACCAAATAGGCTGAGGGTGGGCAATAGGCTGGGATGGGACACAGCTGGGACAGCTGCCTGAATTGACCAAAGAGATGTGCTTCATACCATGTAACATAACACTCAACAGTAACTGGGAGGGAGTTTTTCCAAAACAGCCGTTGCTCAGAGACTATCTGGGCATCTGTGTGCTGGTAACGAGTGATTACTTTTGCATCACTCGGGTTTGGGGTTTTTTTTTGTTTGATTGGTTTTGTGGGTTTTTTTTCCACCACCACCCCTTTTTTTTTTCCTCCACACCTCTTCTCCCCACTTCACTTATTAAACTGTCTTTATGTTGATTCACGAGTTTTTCTTGTCACTCTTCTAATTTTCTCCCCCATCCTGTGGCAGGCAAGTGAGCAAGTGGTTGGTGGATGCCTAGCTGCTGGCTCAGGTTAACCCACCAAACCAGCAAAGCTGCTGAAGTTGGCTAGAATGGCTAGCACAGTGTAGAAAATGAAGTGAGAAAAAAAGGAGAAAAGCACTATGAAGCACATCTAGCAACAGAAGAGATATGAGGCAAAGGTAGTGGAGGCAGTGAGCCGGGGGAAAAGTTGTGTGAAGCATGGCTAAAGGGATGAGAAGCAGAGCAGAATAGCACAGAACAGCGAGCTCTGGGGACTGGCAGCATGAGAAACAGCAAAATCAATACACCAGCTCAGCTTAAATGCAGCCTTACCCCCCATCAAGACTTCAAAAACCTTGAACAGTGAGTGCCAATTATTACATGAGAGAAAAAGCAACTAGCTGACCTAACAGTTGCTTCCTCTGAAGAAAACACGGTAAAATATTATTAGTATAGTTATGCTTTAAGAATTAAGTACTGGTATTGTGTTTATTTACCTTGTTTGAGTTTTCTTGTTTCCATTTAGTAAAAATGTGTTAGCCATTTGATTTACATTTCATAGCTGTTTGTTACCTTCACTGCAGAATGCATTTTTCACTCCAATTTACATCCTGTATCAATCTCTCTATTAAAAATATGCATGACTCAAACACCTAAAAGACAATTTTGTGTAGTTCTTTAATGATGAAGACCAGATACTACAGTAATTACCAATTTGAAAATGATTTTGTGACTGATCTCCAACCTCTTCCATTTTGGTATACCATGAAAGTGATCTTTCTACAAAACTTACCTTTCTACTAACATTCACCCCATTCCCTGTCATATTGCTAAGTTACAATACTCACAGAATCATAGAATGGTTTGGGTTGGAAGGGACCCTAAAGATCATCTAGTTCCAACCCCTCTGCCGTGGGCAGGGACATCTCCCACTAGACCAGATTGCTCAAAGCCTCATGCAACCTGGCTTTGAACACCTCCCAGCATGGGACATTCACAACTTCTCTGGGCAGCCTGGGCCAGTGTCTCACCACCCTCACAGTAAACAATTTCTTCCTAATATCTAATCTAAACCTACCTTCTTTCAGTTTAAAACCATTACCCTTTGTCCTATCACTACACTCCCTGATAAAGGGTCCCTCCCCATCTTTCTTGTAGGCTCCCACTAAGCACTGGAAGGCTGCTATAAGGTCTCCCCAGAGCCTTCCCTTCTCCAGGCTGAACAACCCCAACTCCCTCAGCCTGTCCTCATAGGAGAGGTGCTCCAGCCCTCTGATCATGTTCCTGGTCCTCCTCTGGTCTCGCTCCAACAGGTCCATGTCCTTCTTATGCTGGGGGCTCTAGAGCTGGATGCAGTATTCCAGGTGGATTCTTATGAGAGTAGAGTAAAGGGGCAGAATCACCTCCTGTGACCTGCTGGCCACACTTCTTTTGATGCAGCCCAGGATGCTGTTGGCCTTCTGGGCTGCAAGTGCACATTGCCAGCTCATGTTGAGCTTCTCATCAACCAACATTCCCAAGTCTTTCTCCTTAGGGCTGCTCTCAATCCATTCTGTTTCCAGTCTGTATTTCTGCTTGGGATTGCCCTGACCCAGGTGCAGGACCTTCTACTTGGCCTTGTTGAACTTCATGAAGTTCACATGGGCCCACTTCTCAAGCCTGTCCAGGTCCCTCTAGATGGTATCCCTTCCCTCCAGTGTCGGTCACGCGACACAGCTTGGTGTCACTTGCAAACTATCTGAGGGTGCACTCAATCCTACTGTCCATGTCACCAACAAAGATGTTAAACAGCATTGGTCCCAGTACCAACCCCTGAGGAACGCCACTCATTACTGGGTTCCACTTGGACATCGAACCATTGAGTGCAACTCTTTGAGAGTGAACATCCAGACAATTCCTTATCCACCAAGTGGTCCATCCACCAAATCCATATCTCTCCAATTCAGAGACAAGGATGTTGTGCAGGACTGTGTCAAGTACATTGCACAAGTCCAGGTAGATGATGTCAGTTGTTTTTCCGTTACCCACTAACGCTGTAACGCCATCATAGAAGGTCACAAAATTTGTCAGACATGATTTGCCTTTAGTGAAGCCACGTTGGCTGTCATCAATCACCTCCTTATTTTCCATGTGCCTTAGCAGAGTTCCTAGAGGATCTGCTCGATGATCTTCCCAGGCACAGAGGTAAGACTAACTGGCCTGTAGTTCCCCGAGTCTTCATTTTTCCTTTTTTGAAAATGGGGGTTGTGTTTCACCTTTTCCAGTCGTGAGAACTTCACCAGACCACCACGACTTCTCAAGTACGATGGATAGTGTCTTAGCAACTTCATCCGCCAGTTCCCTCAGGACCCGCACATGTATCAGTCACTAGTCAGTCACTAACAGGTAAGTGCATTTCACATTATGACTTAAATTAAATGTGGCGTCATTTAACACCAATGACATGTCCATGTAATACAAAGAAACAGCATTTTCTTATACAATGATAAAATTAAGAAATTTCACAGTACACTAAAAGAATCATTGAAATTCATAGCTTAAGGAAACACAGCAAAGCAGCAAAAACTGGAAAACATGAGGAAAAGACATCTGACAATTTCCTCCTAGATTTTTTGCAAGACATCCAAACTCAAGGTGTTTGGTCTGGTAACATTCAAGTATCTCATGCAATGTATCTATTTATATGGATAACTACAGAAGGTCATGCTGTCTGAAATGACTGTCACACCAAACAGGCAAAAAAGCATTCACTTCTGATCCAAGCTTGAGATGCACCTTAATATAAAAGACCAAAGTATCAATTTTGTGGCCTGGAAGAACAGACATCAGCCAGAATTTAATAACATTCTTAGGAGGTAACAAGGATTTTTCTATCCAAGCTCCTCAAAAGAGAGAAAGCGCTGTGTATGTTACTTGATCACAAAGTCATTCAGCTCAATGTTTGTTCACAATGTAGACAAAAAAAGGGCAAAGTTAACAGAAGGCCATGCTTATTTAATTGCCCCAGCAATCTGGTGCCCAAGTCAATTATGTACTTTGCTTATGTCAGTTCTGGAAACTGTCATACAGTTATACAAAAGGCAAAAAATCTTAGGATATATCTAGCAAAGCTTTTCTAGCAGACCTACATCTGCCAAAACCATATGACTTCTAAATGGAAATTCCTATTTAGAATGTTGAGTGTAATTGTGGCACACATGTTAATATTTCTCAAATTTATATTAACATAGATGAATTAAAGAAACTTGGCTTGATTAACAACACCAAAGGCCAAGAGGGAACAGATCCATTCCCCGTAAATAAATCAGGATGCAAATACCAGGGAGAAAATGATAATTCATCTAAGTGAAGAGGCTTTAAGAAGAACAAGCTTTGAATAAATCAAGCTGGTGACTAGAAGAAAGCTCCCAGTCATTTATGGTATGAGGATCTGAAACATCTTCTCAATAGGTGCACTGAGACACAGGCCAACTAGTGCTGACAAGACTGGTCATTTATTGAATTACAGGACATGGCTCCCTATGCAGCATTTTTGTGCACTTGACAGGTCAGGCCCACCTTGTTCCCTGGTTATACAGGATGGATTAAATCTTTCTCTGAGACTGTCCAGCTTTTTTTTCTTGTCTGGTGTACTGTTTTTTGGCTGGCATAGAGCTAATTTTCCTTTTACATGGTGTTAGGCTTTGGATTTGTGACCAAAACGGTGTTGATAACACCAGGATGTTTTAGCCATTGCTGAGCAGTGGCTATTGCTGAGCATCAAGGTCTTTTCTGCTTCTCACGCTGCTCTGCCAGTGAGTAGGCTGGAGGTGCACAAGAAGCTGGGAGGGGAAACAGCTGAGACAGCTGACCCCAACTGACCAAAGGGCTACTCCAGACCATGATAACATCATACTCAGCAATAAAAGCTGGGGGAAGAAAGAAGAAAGGACAGATGTTCAGAGTTACGGCAATTGTCTTCCCAAGTACTGTTACACATGATGAAGCCTTGCTTTCCTGGAGATGGCTGAACACCTGCCCGTTGATGGGGAGTAGTAGATGAATTCCTTATTTTGCTCTGCATGCGTGCACAGGTTTTGTTTTCCTTACTAAAGTATCTTTATCAAGCCACTTTACCCTTCCAATTCTCTCCCCCATCCCACTAGGGGAGGAGGAGCAAGTGGCTACCTGGTGCTTAGCTGCCTTCTGGGGTTAACCCAGAACACCTGGTCGATAACTGAATCTTTATTATATATTCCTGAGTACTGTGTTATAGGGCTGGCTTGAGAAGGAACGCAAAGAAAAACCCAAACCCAACAAGAAAACAGCTAAGCATGCCTCCCACTAACTATTCCACAATGCAATGGAAGCTTCCAACGTCATCATAAAGAAAGTTTTGAGATCTAGTATTACAACAGCATCTCACTGAGTTGTCACTGCACAGGTTCCCATTCCATTCAGTTAAAGCTTCTCTTATTAGCTGTGTAGAATGTTGCCCCAGACCATCAAGGAAACTACCAGGAAGCTGTAGGGAATCCAGCAGCAGAGCCTCCTTGGTCAAGAGAAACGTCCAAAGAGCATCAAGCATAATGAATAGCAGCAGCCACCAGCTCCCCCTTTGGAGACACTGACAGGGAAAGCACCCAGAAAAGGCCAAGGTGTTCTGTCCTATCACAGCTATTTTAGCTGTGTGGATTTACCTTTTGTGATTATTTACTGAATAAAATACCATCTCCCTAATGCCTCAGGTAAAATCTATCTATGCATTCTACTTCCATCTTATAGCTATTGCTCTAGCTGGGCTATCACGTGTGGTCTGCATAATGTGATAAAACAGGTTTTAACTTAGGAGACCAACAGAAAGAAGAAACGTAATTTTTCATTGATATTACAAATCCTGAACAGAAAGTAATAGCCTAAACTGCCTACTTGCAGTGTTTTAGTCCGTATTTCTTCCGAGCACAACTTGAAAAATGGTTCTGTTTATTTTATCTTATCACATTAGCCTGGTATTACTTTTTGCTCATAACCATTCAGACATGTTTGGCATTTAACATATGCTATTTTGGAAAAGATTCTAATCTGTTAAATAAGTTTTAGACTTATCTGACAAGACATTTTTCTTGCATACTGCTATCTGCAGATGGTGTGATGAAAGATAAAAAAAGTCAGCATCTCTCCCTTCCCTACAAGCAGCTCCCAGTCCACTAATCTTAGCAGTTACAAGGAAGGATGTCAGAGACAGGGCATAAAGTATTTTGGACTCTAACTTGCCAATTTTCTATTAACACTTTTGGGTAATTTTATTTTAAAGTTATATTGCAAGTATATTGATATATGAGCAAACGAACCGTAAATTGCAGTTCCAATTAGATTTTTAGAAGAGGGAGGCTCTTCCTTTAAACAAGAGGGGAAAAAAAAAAAAGAAAAGCAACAGAAAAAAGCCTAGGGATATTGTGACCATCTTAGGCAGCAGGCAGCCCCAACATTTCTAACAATTAGGCTTGTCAAAATCCCTTTTCACAAACCCCTGCTGCTCTAGCAACAGTAAGTGCCAGCAGGCAGCTGTGTTCCCAGAGACTGCAAACATAAACCCAGCAGAAGACAACTTGGTAGTTCTTTCTGGGAGATGAAGGAAGCCAGTCAGACGTACTCCCTAATAAACTTCTTCTGTGAACTGAGAGCTGCAGGGAGCTTAAGCTTTTGTGTTTTTATTTGCATAATGACCAACGTAAGTTCTCATTTCACAAAAGCAAATGGACTTTCCTGCCTGGAGCCACCACAGTCTGCATCAATCACCCCATCACTTAAGCAGCCCAGCCTGCTTAAAATCATCACCCCTTCAGAATTGTCAGGAGCTCAGGAGAACTCAACAGTAGAGCAGATGGACTTGCTATAGGTTAGCTAAAGATTTGTTGAGGTGTGAATCAAATTGGTGAGGTTCTTTAGGAATTAAATGTTAAAACGTTAAAAACCTACCTGAGTTCTATTTATCCAGCACCATATTTAACTGTCCCAAAGCACAACTGGCTTAAGGCAAGCATCTCCAACTAAATTAAGAATATAAGCACAGAAATCGATGTAGCCAGCATATTAACTTAGAACACCAGCTACTTCCCAACAATTGCTTGTAACCGTACTCTGAAGTCAGTACAAACACAAGACAGCCAAATCTTTTTTTTTTTAATTTGAATTGCAATTCTCTGTGTTCACTAAGAAGCAAGAACACTCCTATGTAATTCAGCCCTACATGTACATACACGCACTAAGACACAACTAAGACACACTCTAATTATTCCTCTTTCCCACACCCAGCCCAAGATTCACTGCTTCATTCAGTGTAGAGGGTGGAGCAAGTTTTGTGCCTGGGTCACGGTTGCTGCAAATACAGTCCTTTTCACATTTTTTTGCAAAATAAAGCCCTCAGGGCCCTGAGGTGCTTCATTCTTATTCTACAGAGGAAGTGGAATTTCTTTGCCAATTTTTGCTTTGCAATCAGAAATGAATCATGGAAAATCCACTGCTTCAGTACAATCCTTTCTTTACAGAGCTCTATAGTCAAGTATGACAGAATATTCAGATTTCTATTTCTCATGTTAATGGCACAGACATTCATTACTTCATGGCAATAATTACGTGAACAACCACATGATTCCAAGACACTGATGAAAACTAGGCAGATATTCTAGGAAAATACAGTGCTCAAGCAGTGGCCTCACCAGCACTGAATACAGGGGCACGATCACTTCCCTACTCCTGCTGGCCACACTATTCTTGATACAGGCCAAGATGCCATTGGCCTTCTTGGCTACCTGGGCACACTGCTGGCTCATGTTTAGCTGGCTGTCCACCAGGACCCCCAGATCCTTTTCTGCCAGGCAGCTTTCCAGCCACTCCTCCCCAAGCCTGTAGCATTGCCTGGAGTTGTAACCCAAGTGCAGGACCTGGCACTTGGCCTTGTTAAACCTCATGCAGTTGGCTTCAGCTCATCGATCCAGTCTGTCCAGATCTCTCTGCAGAGCCTTCCTACCCTCAAGCAGATCAACACTCCCGCTTAATTTGGTGTCATCTGCAAACTTACTGAGGGTGCACTCAATCCCCTC